>JAKUCV010000419.1:118938-204614 GCA_028386065.3 Turnera subulata | reverse complement strand
AAGTTTTAATTAGTTCTTAATCGCTAATTCCCCCCTCCCCCCTCCTCTTAGCTTATTTGGGCTTACAATTGGTAGCGGAGCAAGGTCTCTTTGTTTAGGATTAATCTCCTTGAGTAAAAATCATGGCTTTTGAGGGGTATAATATCCACAAAGCTCCTTTCTTTGATGGTATAAACTTTGACTATTGGAAAGTTAGAATGCAAATGTTTCTAGAAGGTCAAGGTTTAGAAATTTGGGAGATTGTTGAGAGTGGTTGGATTAGGCCACCTAAGCCTTTGAGTGATTGGAGTGAAAATGAGAAGAAGAAAGGCACTCTAGTTGCCGCAGCTAGAAACTCTTTGCTATGTGCCTTAAGTAAAGAAGAATTTGAGAGAATTAGAATTTGCAAGAGTGCTCATGAAATTTGGACACTCTTATGTACAACTCATGAGGGAACAAACCAAGTAAAAGAATCCAAGACCAATAGGCTTATGAGAGAATATGAGCTTTTTACAATGAAGCCTAATGAGTCCATCTACGATATGTGTGCTAGGTTTTCAACTCTATGCAATAACCTTGTGAGCCTTGGTAAGACCATAAGTGATAAAGAGAAAATTATTAAAGTATTAAGATTATTGAGTAAGGAGTGGGAATCCAAAGTCACGGCTATTGAAGAGGCAAAAGATCTTAATGTCATATCCTACAATGAGAAAATAGGTTCTTTGATAGCTTATGGAATGAAGTTTGAAGGCAAAGTAGAACAGAAGAAAGACCTTGCCTTGAAGATTCAAGATTCTGAAGAGGATGCAAGTGACAGAGATGATGATATGGCTCTAGTCACAAGGAAGTTCATGAAGTTCCTCAAGAAGAAGAGATTGCAAAAAGGGAGGAATATGAAGAGCACCTCTAAATATGAAGATACAAAGAAAAATCCGATTGTTTGCTATAAATGCAACAAATCCGGTCATATCAAATCGGAGTCCCCGTACAAAAAGAAAGCCAGACTTGATTCTTCAAAGAGCACAGGCAAGAAAATCATGGTGGCATGGGATGAAGATGACACATCATCAAGTGACTCGGATAGTGATGAAGATACACATATATGTTTCATGGCTCTTGAAGATGATGAGGTAAATGATTCTTCCAATGACTTTACATTTGAAGAATTACATGATGCGTTCATTAATTTGCATGAAGAACTTGAGAAGTCCTTGAAAATGAATCAAACTTATAAAAAGCAACTCATGACTCTTGAAGAAGAAAAGCATGCTCATAATGTGTCTTACAATGAACTTAATGAGAAAATATCTTCTAATGTATGTGCTAGTGTTGTATTGGGAAAAGAAAATGAGTCTCTTAAGTCTCAAGTTGATGATTTAGAGAAAACCTTAGAGAAATTTACAAAGGGTAGAGATAGTCTTAATCTTCTTTTAGGACAACAGAGAAATCCAACACAAAAAGAAGGATTAGGCGCATCCAATGTGTCATATGAGGTCAAACCTATCGTGCAAAATGCTAAGACACATGAACATGGTGCCTCATCTTCAACTCATCATGCTAGATCACATGTTCATAATACAAAATCATCTATTCATCATAGAAGGTCAAATGCTCAAAAAGCAAGACCATATGTAAGTAGTAGTAGATCCCATTATGCTAGATTATATGCCAATAATAGAAGACCACATTCCTACAATATTAGATCAAATGCTAATAGTGCAAGATCACATGTATACAATGCTAGAAATGGAGGATCATATTATACTAAACCAAGTACACATGGTAGAAGATCATATGCTTATAATGCTAGAACACAAACCAATGATGTTACGCTACATGCTAGATCATTTGCGTACAATGCAAAATCTCATGATTACAATTCAAGAGCACAAGCATATAGAGCTAGATCATTTCATAACCATGCTAAGTTATATACCCATGGTGTAAGGCAACAATTATACCATGATAGTGTTCATGATCATTCTTATATTCCTTCTATCACATGCTATCATTGTGGTAAATATGGTCATGGAATTCGTACTTGCATATTCAGGAGTAAGAATTCACATGTAAAATATATTTGGGTACCTAAAGGTACTAGAGCTAACATTCAAGGACCCTAGATTGAGTGGGTACCTAAATCTTGTTTATTTTTTGTAGGACGACAAAGATGAGTGGGTACTTGATAGTGGATGTTCACGCCAAATGACGGGTGATCAATCAAAGTTCTCATCTTTGAAAGGTAAAGGTAAAGGTAAAGTAACCTTTGGTGATAGCTCTAAAGGTAAAATACTTGGTATTGGTGATATTGGTTCTAATCCTACTATAGAGCATGTGCTTCTTGTCGATAACTTAAAGTTCAATCTCTTAAGTATAAGTCAACTATGTGATAAGGGATATAGAGTCACCTTTGAATCTACTAAGTGTTTTGATGATCATTTACTTTTTGTTAGTAAAAGGATCAGAAATCTTTACTCAATCAACCTGAAAGAAGTTGCTAACAATGATGTTAAGTGTTTTAGTGCAAAGATGGAAACACCTATTTTATGGCATAGGAGGCTTGGACATGTCAATTTGGAATTAATTTCAAAACTATCCAAGAAGGACCTTGTTAAGGGTCTACCTAAGCTCAAATTTGAAAAAGATGGAGTATGTAGAGCTTGTCAACTTGGAAAGCAAGTTAAAAGCTCCTTCAAAGCCAAAAATATGGTAACAACTTCTAGACCTCTTGAACTCTTGCATCTTGATCTTTTTAGTCTTATGAGGACAACTAGTCTTGGTGGTATGAATTATGCTTTTGTTATTGTTGATAATTACACTAGATTTTCTTGGGTTATATTTCTTGCTAGTAAAGATCATGCTTTGTATGAGTTTGGATGACTTGTTAGACGTTTGCAAAATGAAAAAGGTTATAAGGTTTCTAAAATTAGAAGTGATCAAGGGGGTAAGTTTGATAATCTTTTGTTTGATCATTATTGTGAACAATGTGGCATTGAACATACTTTTTCTACTCCTAGAACACCTCAACAAAATGGGGTTGTTGAGAGAAGAAATCGGACATTGCAAGAAATGGCACGTACTATGTTAAATAAAAATGGTATACCTTCATACTTTTGGGCCGAAGCGGTTAATACCGCATGTTATGTGCTAAATAGAGTTTCCTTAAGGCCTATCCTCAAGAAAACTCCTTATGAACTGTGGTATGATAGAAAACCAAATATTGATTACTTTAAAGTGTTTGGATCCAAATGCTACATTCACAATACCAAGGACAATCTTGATAAGTTTGATGCTAAGTCGGATGAAGGTATATTTCTTGGTTACTCTATTACTAGTAAGGCCTATCGTGTGTATAACAAAAGGACTCTTCTTGTTGAAGAATCCATGCATGTTGTATTTGATGAAGTTGATTTAAATGGTGATAGAGACGATGATATAATAGATTTCACACGTAGACCTTCACCAAGCATGAATGTTGACGTTTTAACTAGCCAAACTTCATTGGATCATGGTTCTTCACCAACAAGTACAAGTGAACCCAAAAATGATGATACTTCTTCTTCTCAATCTTCTGATACACAAGAGAAGGATAAGGGAACAATTGAAGTCAAGCCACCAAAGGGACATTCTCCTAGTGCAATTCTTGGGGATCCCTCAAAAGGGGTAATCACTAGATCATCTTTACATAATTTAAATGGTCATATTGCATTCTTGTCACAAGTTGAGCCTAAAAATGTTAAAGATGCTATTAATGATGAAAGTTGGGTTATTGCTATGCAAGAGGAGTTAAATCAATTTGAGAGAAGTCAAGTTTGGAATCTTGTTCCTAGACCTCATGATCATCCCGTTACTGGTACTAAGTGGGTCTTTAGGAATAAGTTAGATGAAAATGGTATTGTTGTGAGAAACAAAGCTAGACTTGTTGCTCAAGGTTATAATCAAGAAGAAGGCATTGATTTTGATGAAACATTTGCTCCTGTTACTAGATTAGAATCTATTCGCATGCTTCTTGCATATGCATCTTATAAAGCATTTAAATTGTTTCAAATGGATGTCAAGAGTGCATTCTTAAATGGCTACATCATGAAGGAAGTGTATGTTGAGCAACCTCCCGGTTTTGAAAATCATGAGTTTCCTCATCATGTGTTTAAACTCAAAAAGGCACTCTATGGTTTGAAACAAGCTCCAAGAGCTTGGTATGAAAGGCTAAGTAACTTCCTTGTTTCTAGTGGTTTTACAAGAGGAAAGGTTGATACTACTTTGTTTGTAAAATCTCATGTACATGAATTACTCATTGTTCAAATATATGTGGATGATATTCTTTTTGGTGCTACTAATGAGTTTTTGTGTAAGGAATTTGAAAAATCCATGCAAAGTGAATTTGAGATGAGCTCCATGGGGGAGTTAACTTATTTCCTTGGATTTCAAGTAAAACAACTTGAAGGGGGCATATTTATTAACCAAGCCAAGTATACAAAGGAGTTACTCAAGAGATTTGGGATGGATGGTGCTAAGATTAGCCCAACACCCATGAGCACTACCACTAAGCTTGATAAGGATGAAGAAGGTAAAGATGTGGATATCAAGCTATATAGAGGTATGATCGGAAGTTTGCTTTATCTAACAGCTACTAGACCGGACATCATGTTTGGTGTATGTCTATGTGCACGATTTCAAGCCTGTCCAAAAGAGTCTCATTTACGTGCTATTAAACGCATTTTTAAGTATCTTAAAGGGACTCCTAACCTTGGTCTTTGGTATCCCAAAGTGAGTTCATTTACTCTCACTAGTTATTCCGATGCGGATTTTGCCGGGAGTACCTTAGATAGAAAGAGCACTAGTGGTACATGTCAATTTCTTGGTCAAGCATTAGTCTCATGGTCTAGTAAGAAGCAAAATTCCGTAGCTACTTCCACCACCGAAGCTGAATATATAGCTGCTGGTTCTTGTTGTGCTCAAGTTTTGTGGATGAAACATACACTTGAAGACTATGGTTTGAAATTTGAGTCAATTCCTATTTATTGTGATAGTACTAGTGCCATTAATCTCACCAAGAATCCTATCCAGCATTCACGAACAAAGCATATAGAGATTAGACATCATTTTATTCGCGATCATGTGCAAAAGAAAGATATAACACTTGATTTTGTCAAGACCGATGGGCAACTTGCAGATATCTTCACCAAGCCTTTGAAAGAAGATCAATTCACAAAAATAAGGCTGGATTTGGGCATGTACAACCCTCCTTGAAGATCCCATATTATGACGGCCAATTAGGCAAAATGATAGGGGGAACAAAGTATAACTGAAGGCGAATCCAGAATTTTGGCAACATGATCACAACATCGATGTTGAGTATCGCAATATCGATGTTCAGGTAAGTTCTCTAAACCAATTAAATTTTACATGGGTACATGCTAAATTAACACAAACACACAGGATTTTATTGATTTCATATTTTACAATCACGCTTACAAACACACACACACGCTTACATTATTTATATTACAATACAATCACACATATTTTTTTTTAAAAAAAAACATATATAATCTAGCTCTTAACGATTTGGTACAGCAGTTACAGAGAAGCTATTAGGGTCATTGACAACATTAACCCTAACATTATCATTCCATGCAAACCACATTCCACCCGAGTTATTCTTGCCAGGAATTTCAAACCGGTTCACTGATGGAAAACGGAGAGGGATGACCCCGTGGTTTTCGCCAGGTTGCCATAATGTCTCGGTGAGCAGAACCATGTTCGGTTTGTACTGGTTCTTCAGGTCTCTTAACATTCTTGAAAAATCTTGAGAGCGCCTTGTGATTCCCCTGCAATTCCACACGAGCAGGCGAACCTTTGGCCAAGTTGGCGGTAAGCCAGGGACCCGTGAAGCACTCTGAGCAGTTATTGAAAGACGGTAATAACTTCCTTGTTCTAAGGTTTGATGGGTAGACTCCATTTGAAAACTCTCAAGGCTTTCAGATATGAAGAACATTGTGGCATTGGCGGTACCATAGAAGGATGTTCTAAGTGGGCTTTGACTCTCAAGAAAAATAGTCTCTTCCATGGGTGTGACAAAAAACTTAGAAGAGTAGAGCTCATCAACAAATACTAAGCGAGGAATTCTACCTAGTTCATTAGGCAGATCCTCAGACGGCTCACTTACCATACTATAGGCTAATCGGTTTCTCCTGCCTACGACTGCACCCTCAACAAAAAAGACAGTAGAAGGGGAAGGCATTCTTGCTTTTGATTTTTTTTGCTACTCTCTTTCTGAAATTGGCTTATAATTTTCTGTGTCTAATGAGTTCTATCGTATGCCTATTTATAGAACCACTACTGCGTTGCTTCTTCTCTCAGAAGGTGACCCCTACCAATTTCTGAAGTGTCCAGAGATTGTTCAGGAGGTGACCCCTACCTATCTTTGAAGTGTCATAAACAATGTTCAGGAGAAGACCCTTCCAAACTGCTTCGATTTTCAAGAATCTTCTTTTTGAAAAACTTGCCAATTAGTTAAATTATTGCTCAATCAATGTCTGCAAACTTACAAATTTTTCCAATTATCAACGATTTCCTTTTTGACAATCGTGTTTTTAATTGAATTATTGATTCCTAACGAGATTTGTTGTCTGGCACCAAAACGGATACTTTCCGACAGAGATAATCAAAGTCCAATTGATGGGACAAATATCTCATCAACCGTGTTTATATGACGAAGTTGATCCTATTTGAGAGTACAGCAAATCTCAAATATTTTTTTCTTCTTCATTACAATGTGTTAATTATATTATCATATCTTGGAGTTACATATTACTAGCTTGAGCGTCGGAGCATTTTCTAAGTTGTTTTGCAGGTACTCCTCATCAAGGTCATAAGCAAGGGGGAACTGGATGTACAAAAAAATTGGACCAAACATGTAAAACCCATACAACATCGATGTTTGTATCGGAACATCGATGTTCAGTAAGTATTTATACTTCCATATTTTTTCCCATCGATGTTTCACACCACCACATCGATGTTCATTGTTTTTCAGTTCTTCCGAGTTTCAACCCGAGGGCATACAACATCGATGTTCCAAATATGAACATCGATGTTTGGTCTATTTAACTATTTCCCAGTTTGGACCCGAGAGCAAATAACATCGATGTCACGACTAACAACATCGATGTCCTCTCTTTCCCAGTTTTACAAAACTCGGACCCGAGAGCAAATAACATCGATGTTCCAATAGTGGACATCGATGTTCAGCTGTTTTCTTTCAAAAATTATAGCCGTTAGAAGGTTACAACATTGATGTCTGAACTTGATACATCGATGTTCGGTCTCTTTCAGTTCTTTCACAACTTGGACCCAAGAGCACATAACATCGATGTTACGTCTAAGAACATCGATGTTCTTTCTTCTCAAGTTCTACAAAGCTCGGACCCGAAAGTCCATAACATCGATGTCACGGGTTTGGACATCGATGTTCAGCTGTTCAATTTCAAAAAAAATAGCCGTTGGGAGACTATTTGACCGTTGCTTTCAAACCTTCTAGCCGTTTAGAGCCGTTGCCAGTCACTTTCTTTTGCTGCCTCCTACATAAAACCTATTGCTTTACATTTCCTCTCTTCTCCACAATCTATCCAAGTCCTCTCCTCGCATTCTCTTCTCCATATTCTTCATATCTTCACCTCTAAACTCTTTGCTTCCACACTTACACCATGGGCAAACATGGCAAAACACCCGTGAGACAACCAACCAAAAGAGGAGGTCCCTCTACCTCATCGCCTCGATTTCCTTTAAACGACACATCTGCTGTTTGGTTCACCTCACGTGCACAACTCACACTCTATCAGTCACTCTTCCACAATCGTCAAATTTTCCCTCCCCGGTATCTTTCGGTCTCTTACCCGAGGGAGAAGAACTACACTCGGCTTGAAGAGCACCTTCGAGCATCTGGATTGTGGGAATTTGTAACCAACCGAAGCCATCAATATAGTGTCGATTTTACCCGAGCCTTCTACTCCACCCTCAATCGCGATGGTGACGTGTTAACTGCTCAGGTGAATGGAATCGCTATCACCTTGACTCTCGAGCAATTCGGGGCAGTTACCGGCTTACCATTTCAGGGTGAGGATATTGCCTCTTATGGCGGTCCTCATTTCATCACGACAAATGAAGCTCCTCTTTTGCAAGAGCTCGGTTTCACGGGGGTTGTCCGTACCATCCATTCCAAAAGACCAACAATTCATTCCATCCACCCGGAGTATTGTGTCCTGTTTTATCTCATCACCCGGGTGATCAAGCCCAAACCCGGCAATCACACCGTCCTATCCATTGAGCATGTGAAGATACTCCATGCCATTATCCATCATGCTCCAATTAATTGGGCACGTTTTGTGCTTATGCACATGACGGACTATCCGCCTCAATCAATCCATCATTCCTTGCCCTATCCTTTCTTGGTGTTGGACATTTTATTGCAGGCAGGTATTGATGCTCGGGAAGGTCCCCAAGCGTCTCATACCAAAAATTGGGCAATTAGTGACGACACCTTCCGAACTGGCAGACCCCGAGCAAGCACCGAGACTCACACCGGGTGAGAGTTTCGCAGCACCAGCTCGTCCAGAACCAGCTCCTCCAGCTCCTGTCATCACTCTTGAATCGATTGCAGCATCCCTTACACATCTCCAATTGAGTGTTAATAGCATGGGATGGTCCATTGATCGTATTGGCATCGAAGTTCAACGTCAAGGGCATGCTCTTCGATCCTACTTCGATCGGGTGCACTATCAACCTCCACCCTATCATACAACATTTCATGGCTATGATTTCGAAGCTGAGGGTAATGATGATGATGAGCCATTTGATCCCACTGTGGTCGGCGATCCCATGGACATGGAAGCGGAAAATGAAGAAGAAGAAGTTGCTGCCGACAATGAAGAAGATGCCGACTACGAAGATGATGATGGGAACTAACACCCAAATTTCTAAATTTTTATCCTATGTTATCCTTCATGTTCTTCCATTTGAATACAAGCTTGCCTTTGTCTTTTCTATTTCTTTTTGTCAATGCCAAAAGGGGAAAACATTAACATGTATGTGCACACCAAGTTAAAAAGCATCATTGCTAAAACATAGGGGGAACAAATGGGCACATACTTCAACTTGTTTGTCATTATCAAAAAGGGGGAAATTGTTGAAAATAATGTTTTGCTAATATCTCTTTATCCTATTCAGGTTTTGATAATGACAAATCAACCTTGTATTAGGATGATCATTATTATGAAGCAAAAAGAAATAATCAAGAGCAAAGACCTTATGTCATCAAGAGATTCAAGAATGGAAGTGACAAGATCAAGCAAGAAGAACAAGAAGATTTAGGAACTCAATTTTGTACAAGGTTAAACATTCAATGTCTCTAAGTTATTGGCTCAAACAAAATCACTTTTACTCATGCATTAATTAGATTTCATTTCAATCATAATAATGTCTTCCGAGCCTTGAACATCGATGTCCAAATTTTGAACATCGATGTCCTACCTTGAAACCAAGCTTTCAAAGAGGTTTCTAAGCTATGAACATCGATGTCCAATATTTGAACATCGATGTCCTGCATTGAAACAATTTTTTTTTAAAGTAGGCAGTAGTTTATAACATCGATTCAATCATGGTTTCTAAGCTTTGAACATCAATGTCCAATTTCTGAACATCGATGTCCTCATGACCGTTATGCTTAAAAAATTGCTTTGAAGTGTCTGAACATCGATGTCCTATGTCATAACATCGATGTCCTATTAAATCAGGTTCCAAAATTGTTTTTGACAGTGTTCCAAAACATCGATGTCCAAATAATGAACATCGATGTTATTTCGTCTCGGGTCATGATCATTGAAGTAACAACATCGATGTTCTCTTTGGCAACATCGATGTCCAAGTGACCGTTAGCCCAATAATTCATATTTGTTGGCCAGCACATCAATGTCCATGTTCACAACATCGATGTCCTTGTGACCGTTGGACCAATAATGCATACTCAAAGGCTAGAACATCGATGTCCTGATTTTCAACATCGATGTTCAGATTTTCAACATCGATGTTCAGCCGTCATGAGCAAACATACTTTTTACCTTCTCATGCTATCTTGTCTAAAGATGTTTTAGAATATTTCCCCAACGGTTATACATGTTTTTATCCTTATAAATAGAGCTTTTAGGTCTATGGTTACCATCTCAACTCTCCATATTTTTAAGTATTCATTGTGATACATACAATTTAATTTTCATGAGCCAATATTATTGAGAATTGAGAGTTAATCTTATAGAGCTTATTTTATATACTCATACCCACTCTTAAAGAGAGTTTTGTTTTGAGTGACATTTGTATTAACATACACCCTAAGGGAGGATTGTTCCCTTGTTGTAAATTCATAGGGAGTTGTATTCTTCCTATGTGAGAANCCCCCCCCCCCCCCCCCCCCCCCCCCCCCCCCCCCCCCCCCCCCCCTCTTAGCTTGTTTGGGCTTACAGGATCAACCCTACCCTAACCCTTTCTTTTCTTTTATTTCTTTTCTCTTTTCTTTTCTCCCCTCTCTTCTTCTCACGCGATGGCGCCTCACCCTACTTCTTTTCTTGTCTCTCTCTCAACAAACACACACCACCACCACCTCTTCTTTTTCCTCTCTCCTTAAGCCACCACCGACGCGCTCCCTTTGCTTCCCTCCTGACGTCGCCATCTTCTAGCACCGGCACGAGAGGAGGGCCGTTCGAGGAAAGTCTGCTACCGGAGCGTCGGCTTGCACACGGATTGGAGCTCGGGATTTGAGCTCGAGTCTGCCATCGCCGCCTTGGGGAACCATCGCCGCTGCCGTCACCTGGTGGACACCAACGCTACAGCTTCGAGGCAACGATTTGTGCGAGCTGAGAAGCGCTGCGCACGGGGTTTCTTGGTGAGGCAACCGAGGCTGGTTGATCTGGTTGTGGATGGAGAAGACGAGGCTAGCGGACAAGCAGAATCTTGTGCCGCCGTCACTTGGTAAGTCCCTCTGTTGTTCTTATTTTCTTCCCTCCCTTTGATTCTGGTGTTTGTGCGTTGGGTTTGTTCTAATCGGGTTATGTTGGTTCCGGCATTTGTTGTGGCCGTGGTGGATGTTGTCGACGACGGGGTGGTTGCTGGACGGCGACGAAGAAGGGATGGAGATGGTGGACGGCGGTGGTGGAGGTCGTGAGAGCAAATTGAGAAATTGTGTTATTCCATTTAGTTTAATTGTGACTTTTTTGGTGGAAAAAAATCGAGAGAGGGAGAGTGGTGGACTTTTTTTTAGTATATATTAGATAAAACATTCATCATAATATTTTGATTTTGATGTATTTTTTTTTACAGTGTAAGCTATTATCTTTTTATCATTCTATTTATCCATGTAAGCTAATTAATTTTTATATCATTTTCTTTTTTTGGTCTATTCATATCATTATCATTATCCGTGATCACACAAATTATTATTTTTTTATCATTATCTGATTATTAAGGAAAAAATAATTTTTATAATTGTGTTCTTCCATTTAATTTAATTGTGATTGGCAGTTGGTTTTTCTTGTTTTAAAAAATTCGGATAAAGCTTTATAATTTGGATTGTTAGATATGGGAATATTTCGGGCCATTTAACTCTTTGGTTAGACCATGAGAGAAGCTGAGTGGAACCCATGCTTGACACGTCGATATCAAAACGACGTCGTATCGTTATGAAACGACGTCGTTTTGAGCAACGGGCAGCAACCCAAAATCGGGCAGAAACCACGTCAGCACATACCCTGCCCGAGACCCATGATTGAACTGCCCGCTAAAATTCCAGGTACATAAATGTCTCGACAAAAAGTTTAGGTACATGATTGTCTCAAATCATAAAATATGGGTACCATCCGTACCAAAAACTCCTTTTCAGATTGAATTTCTGTCAAGAGCTAGAGTGAGGCTATCTCACTGTCCTGCTTCTGCGATGCAGATTTTTTTGGGTTTGCTCTTGTTAGGGAGATGCTTCAATCTTGAATTTGTGTCTCTTTGGGAACAGGTCAATTAGCAGGATGAGCATGGGCAAGCAATGAGGTAGAATCAGAAACAGGAACATCAGATGTCATAGGAAGTGGAGAGGGCATGACCCAGAAGTATGGTGCTCAGATGGGGAAACTGCAGGAACAGGAGCCACAGGAGTAGGTTTAGGAACCCACTTGGTAGTAGGCCTCTTAGCAGGACAAGCTAGTTGATGATGCCCCCCATGTATGGCACAAATCACAGAGCTGAGGTTGAAGAGTAAGAAACATCGATAATACAAGTACATCCATTTATGGCAATGGCAACCTCATGAAGAATAGGCTTTGAAAAATCAACCTCAATGCACAGATTAACTCATTCAGAGAAAAGGATGGAACAGTCTTGATTAGGTGCAGAGGCGTTACACCTTCATCTTGTTGAATAATATTATTTCAAAAGAATAAGTAATTGATTTTGTCTTAAACATTTATTTACCCATATTAGTTTTCTTACCATTCAATTGAATTTACATTTTTTAAAACGTTGTATTTCAGTTACTTTACAAAATTCTACACGTTGAGTACATTATACCAGGGAGTTACAGAAAATTGAATTCATAATTTTAATGTGTCTTAACTCTTGGTTTTAATACCTTGAATCATTTCTGGTTTCACTTTGCCTATAAAAGGGGAGCATTGGCTCATTGTTGATGACACACCTTGAGACACACATAGAAGAGAGCATAGCTTGCTTCCTCACTCACTAAAGAGAAAGTTTCTATCTCTCATTTTATTGGTTTTTTGATTTTTTTCTCTCCCACTTTGAGGTTATTGGGTTCTTTAAACTATTCTTGGTAGTTTCTGAGGTCTTGCCATTACAGGCAGAAGAACTTGTTGAATCCTAGGGGAACTTTGCAATAGGCAAAATATTCTTTTAGGACAGTGCCCAGCACGCCTCAAGTTATGTGTTATGTTCTCAATTTTCCCAACAATCTAAAGGAATATTTTATTGTCTTCTTCTTTAGTTTTCTCTTATGAACGTTGTTCTTACAAAGTTTCTTTTTGTTGATTTATGCTTTTACAAAGCTAATAGCGGAAGATAAACTAAAAGGTGCAAAGGAGAAAATCGAGGTTGCACATATAGGGGAAAAGAATAAAAGCTAGCCTGGTGAAAGGTGTGTCCTCTAATAAAATTTTGATTACAAGCCTTATGTGAAATTTAATCCCGATTTAAGTAAAGATATTTATTCTATTTGTGAACGAGCCAAATGATTTTATTTATATAAATATAAAAGTGGCATGAGAAATGAAAATCCTCCGAAATCAAAATTTGATTTGGTTCAGGAGATGATATTAGAGTTATGATCATTTCTCGGAAAAAAATTATTTTGTGGCAAATGTGAGTAAATAAAATTATGTTACTCGAGCTTGTCTTGTATAAAAATTAAGTGGTGCATTAAGATGCTACCATCGTTTCCTCTTACATTCTAGTAAGGGATGAAGAAAGACATGTTTGTCTTTGAGATTTTAGAATTATTAAAATTCTTAGAATAAATAAATTTTTCTAAAACTCACATTTGAATAAACCTTGGCTCTCATATGTACCTTATGATCATATAAATTAAATTTATATGATATTATTGTGAAAATTCGGGATTAATGTGTAATTTGGCATTTGTATAATAAGCAAAAATTAATGTGCTTATTAAAAAGCTTTTGTAATCTAGTTGAATAATTTATGTGAAATTATTCTTATTCTATGTCCTATGGGTTTATTTATTAAAATTCTCATGAATATTTTCTTGTCATCTTTTAGTAAGATGCTTAGTGAAGAATTAAATTATATATCTTTAAGAAGTGGCTTGAAATTTTTAAAAATGTGGGGGTTTTATTTCTTTAATTTTGAGAAGGAAAAATTATGTGAAAAATATTTTTATAGCATGTCCTGTTTTAGTATTGATCAAGTCAAATATTTTTATTTGGTGCTAACTAATTATGATTCTTTCGTGAACTCGAGAATTTTGTGAAAACAAAATTATATGATAAGATGCTTAATTTTAGCACCATAGAATTTTGATGAACCCATATATAATTGATTGTGTATAAAATAATGATTTTATTCATTTGTGTGATATAACGGTGTAGTTGTTATATTTGTTATCGAAGTTTTTTTCTTGCCGTTAAATTTTAATGTATGGTGAAGCAAGTATTGTGTATGGTTTAAAATTATGGAATAAAGTGTTTTTTCATCCTTGTATTAGACCTCAAAGTTGGAAGTCATCCCTCTATTAGATTTCGGCTTGTTTTCATCCCTCTATTTGTGAATTTTGTCTTATTTTCATCCTTGTGTTCGCCTTTTTGGCCTATTTAAAGGGATGAAAACAAGCCAAAATCCGTGGACAAAGGGATGAAAACAGACCAAAACCAATACAAGGATGACTTTCAACTTTATGGTCTAACACAAGGATGAAAATAGGCTTTAATCCTTAAAATTATAAGGGAAGGTGGTAGCTTGGTGCTATTACAAATATTTAATTGAGGAACTTCTTAAGAAGTTTGGACACTTTGATGTCGTACTAGTTTTGGCTAATGAGTATCTCCTTATAATATAAATCCTAATTAAATTTAGAAGAGATTCGATAACTATGCATGAGTATGCACAAATTGTTGAGAATTTGTTGAAGTTGTGGGCGGATTAATCCGTCGATATATATACAATCATTATTGTGTTTATGGGGCTGCCTTGTGTAAACTTTAAAAAATTATTTGAGATATACCACAAAGTCATGGTATATATTATAGTGGACTTCCATTGTACTAACTGAGAGTATAGTGATGTTAAATGAATCTTTTAATTCATATGGTGTAAAGTTCGCTCATGGTGGTGCCATTATTTGGCAATTAGCTAATTCAAAATGATTGTAATTAGCTGACTTTGAGGCTAAGTAATTGAAATTATCTTAGCGAGTATTCCGTTGAAATAAAACCAACGTGACTCTGTCTATGCGTTGTGATTGCAAAGAGGCAATAAACAACATGAACAGAATAAATTCTGATAGGAGAAATAGACACGTATAACTAATACCTTTTGGTAAAATAGCGCTACTGAGAGATGGAATAAAATTTTCATATATTATGTGAAATCAGAAGTGATTTGGCCGATCACCTGACAAACACCCGGGAAGAGAATTAATAAACGAAACATCGAGGGGAATGGGATCTAATATTGCCTGGCTGAAATTAATTAGTGATGGTAACCCAACCTGCGTGATCGGAGATCCCGTGAAACAGGTTCATATGGGTATTAACAAGTCACTGATTAATTCTGCTAGTACTCGTACTTTTGTCCCTTCCTATGATGTGAGAAAATAGAGCTAGACTGCATTGATCGAGAGGATGAGCTAGACTCTTAATGATCTTCATATCCCTTACGGGTGGTGTATAACTTGTAGTATACACTTGATGAGATCACCTATATGAGTGTGGAATGGGGCCGTTCCTATGAGGTTGTATTTCTAGGCACATCTCTAGAGCACTCAAGAATTTCCAGGCATGCGCACGGCCGAAATGCGCAAAACCGCGATAACACCAAGAATTGTGCGGGTGTAATATGATTGGTAAGAATACTGACTTGCCAAAGTGTTTATCAGTTTATAGTAACCATTTTGTTATACTGATAGACACAGCTTATTAAGACTTATCGGTCTAGGTTTGGTTCATAGTCTACGGACACCAGGTTCGACGTATTATACTCTTTAGTATTTAGAACCCAGTGATTTTATCTTTTTGTATATGGGAGAATGTTTATATTTCTTTTGAAATATGTGGGGATTGTTGAATAATACTATTTCAAAAGAATAAGTAATTGATTTTGTCTTAAACATTTATTTACCCATATTAGTTTTCTTACCATTCAATTGAATTTACATTTTTTAAAATGTTGTATTTTAGTTACTTTACAAAATTCTACACGTTGTTTACATTATACCAGAGTTACAAAAAATTGAATTCACAATTTTAATGTGTCTTAACTCCTGGTTTTAATACCTTGAATCATTTCTGATTTTACCTTGCCTATAAAAGGGGAGCATTGGCTCATTGTTGATGACACACCTTGAGACACACATAGAAGAGAGCATAGCTTGTTTCCTCACTCACTAGAGAGAATGTTTCTATCTCTCATTTTATTGGTTCTTTGATTTCTTCTCTCCCACTTTGAGGTTATTGGATTCTTTAAATTATTCTTGATAGTTTCTGAGGTCCTGTCATTACAGGCAGAAGAACTTGTTGAATCCTAAGGGTATTTTGCCATAGGCAAAATATTCCTTTAAGACAGTGGCCAGCACGCCTCAGGTTATGTATTATGTTCTCAATTTTCCCAACACATCTGTCAACAGCTCAAGAAGAGCCCGATTCAGTTGAACCCAAACTGGGATAACACAAGTATTGAAGTCAATAGGTTGAATGTTTGGACTCATTGGCGCAGACATGATTTGTGAGCCTATGCCTTCTCAGTGGTATGCTGTTCGGAAAAATTATTGAGATTAGCTAATATGGGTTAGTTTAAATTTCTGTGTTTTTCCAGTAGAATCAGTTCTTCTTCTTTTTTTTTTTATGATAATCGTCAAATTTATTAATATAAGTAGTCAACGGTACAGAAATCTGGGAGGAGGGTAACTGAATCATTACACGACTAGGCCTGACTTAGCAGGCTGCTTGACTGAGACACTGGTAGCTAACAGAACACTTGAGCAACACTGAACATGATTACTATGTAGTCTTAGTGCAAAATTAGTCTAGCCATCATTGTTTCTTTCTCCCCGAGGCCTCCACTTTTTAAAGACACTCTGCAGAGACCAGAGTTGCAGTCGGTTGTAAGGAAAGCTGGGGAAGCTTTCCTTAAACCACCAAGCTGGGAAGCTTGCCTTAAACCACTAGTAGAAGCAGTTCCTTCTTCCTTTGTAACTCTGCTAAAGTGGAGAATGCTACTTGGATATTGATAGCTGGAAATTTATTTGGATCTAACATTTTTGCAGTGGATGAGATGTCTCTAGCTTCCTTGATTGTCAAAAGGCGGGAAATTTTTGGAAAGGGAACAACTGACCCTAGTGCTCTGCCTGCTGAAACAGTTCTCAGAATCGCAACCACAAACGGTACAAAAATAGTACTATAGGATGATGAAATAGGATCACTAGAGGTTGGGAAGAAGGTTAGAACTTTTGTCACCCTGATTACTTTTCAGGAGATGTGCAATACTTTTGCGTAGATCGAATTTTTGGTTCTCTTCCGTTCATCAGTGGCACCGGCTTGATTTATCATGCTTTCAGAGATGACTGGACCGGAGCTGTCTAATCTTTATTTTCATGATTTGGTAGGCTGACTTGATTGTGGTCAGGGATGTGCAGAGTTACCACCCTGATTGTACCGTCTTGATAACGACCCAAATTTTTGTGTGTAAAATCCTCTAGGCTCTATCATGTTGACCTTACCGTACATTTGCTTTGGGGACGCTCAGTTGGATAGGTAGTGGGTACTTGCATGTATACCGAACTGAGAGTAAAAAAAGCACCCAAGGCAAAAACCCAATTACAGAGTGAAAAAGAAAAAAAAATGACCATACTTACAGTTGTTATGCTTTATGTTGGAGTGTTGGTGCTGAAATTTTTACACTATTGGATTTCAAATATGTGGCATTAGTAGAGTGGGAAGGAGGGTAGTCCATATGGCCAACCTCCCACTGAAGCTCTTGATGCCCACAACTCGGGACAACATCAGCGAAATACATTCAAAACCATCTCTTCGACCTCCAAGATCTAGATCAAGTGCAAATAAATGCCTTTAGATGGAACCGAGTCCAGTGAGACATCCTAAATAAATGCAATGCTGCAGTAATTGCATAACAGAAGTTCCCTGATTTATATTGTAGTTACACTTACAGTGACAACCGCATTGTTTCTGAAGATGAGGCTTCCAGTCTCTATGGTTCATCTAGCGCTTGTTGTGGAGATAGTTGTATATATGCACATGCTTCTTGGAAGACAGGGGATGACGTTTAAGTTAATTTAATGCTAAATATGCCAGGCTAGTCCACCGTGGTAGCTTATGTATTACCTATTTCTCAAACCTAACCCAGATCAGGTCTTCATTGATTATCAAACTTGTTTGATCACAGGCTTGTTGGAACCCATTTGGTTGTAGAGATCATTCAATCCGAGTGATAAGGCTGAGTGCAATTATTTCGTGAGATGGATTTTAATTCAATATATTTTGGGACTCTGATTCTTGTTTTACTTGAGAATTGTTATTGAACCTAGAGAACCAAGGCAACCCATAATGGCTATCAAACAATGTTCCTACTAGTTCCCATGTTTTTTTTTTTTTTGTTTATCAAAAGAATAAGACAGGAATTTGAGATTTGCAGAAAATCAAGAATGGGAAGAAATCAACTGATGATAGATGTATTGTTGACATAAATGATTTACAGGAAAAGTTAGATTGTGCTGGGCACAACTGTAGAATGAATGCGACAAGATTTTCATTCAGATTTCATTCAGACTTCATTAAACTAAACTAATTATAAAGAAGCTTAATTTGCTATATATATATCCTCTAGCACATGCAAGAAACCGTGGGGGTGGCGTCCATCATCCCAGCAGAAGCAGTTTTGATAAAGCGTCTCTTTTCACGCAGATGTTCGAACCCCTGGTACTGGGCTTGAAGCTCATCACTTGCCATCTCCTTGGGGCTCATACCAACAATTCTCTCGGGCTCTACTTGACCAAGAAGCACTTTCCTCCTGAAATCTGGGTTTCTTGGGTCATTGATGTTGAACAAGAAGGAGCGATATTTGGTGAGATTATCACGTCCCCAATTCTTGAACAACACCGATTCCACAGAAACCGAGATGCCAACCGCGTCGCTGCTTCTGTGGCCTTCACTTGGGGATGATTCTTGCAGTAGTCTTCTTGGGTCTCGGCATAGGCCTTGCACAGGGCTTGGTAAATTTTCAGCCGAACATTGCTGCGCCTTGCATCATCGGGCACCTTGAGTGCAGAGGCAGGGGTGGCTGTTTTGTCTCTCTTCCCCAAGCTCTTGTACAGAATTTCTCCCCAATTTTTGAAGAGGAGGCGAGCAAGATCCCGGATCTTCTTGTGGGGGTGCTTTCTCAAGGGCGCCAGCAACGTCCCGGACTTGGCCGCCACAAGGGTGTGGGCTGTGACCGGAAGAGAGTTGAGGCGGGACAGTGCATCCACGCAACGGCTCAACTCCTCCTCCGAGGTGGAATATCCTTTAGCTTTCCGTGCCACCCGGAGTAGTTTCGCCACTTCTTCCACGCTAATTACCTCCATTTCCTTCTTCTTCTTCTTCTTCTTCTTCTTAGTTATTGCTTGCTGCCCAGTGATTTCTTGATGACTACTGCTTGGGACACGATTATCATTGATTTCTTTTCTTGACTGTAGTAGGAGAAAGAAAGAAAGAAGTATTCTAATAGAGGGCGGAATGAATGAGAGCAACCAGGAGGGCTGCCTGGGGGGTTACTTATATAACGTTTTGGTAATCCGTGTCTGTCAAGGAATGCCAATACCGCGTCTTTGCAACGGTCATTTTTCTTTTTCTTTCTTTTTTTCTTTGTTTTAGTTTTTTTTTCAGAGGGGTTGTGGTGGAAGTAGCAGAGAAGAGTATGCATGTACAATAAATAGTAAAAACCATCCTTTCTAGTTATTTTTTTTTTTCCCTACTCTTCTAAATGGCTTAATATATATATATATATATATATATATATATATATATATATGTATAATTTATTAATTTAGTGTCACCAATTTAAGCCCAAACCCCGTCTTTGTTCCAATAAGCGAGTACTTCCATGGCATTCCTGCCCTGCCGCCACCACCTCCTCCTCCTCTTCTGCGGCCTCTGCGCGACCACCCAAAGGTATCTCATCAGACCCACCGCACCTCTCTTCCTTCGTTTTAATATCTTTATATGAAGCATGTAAAGATACTTAAAAAAACCCCCCACTTTTCTGGATATGTTGTTATTCCTTTTTTTTTTTTTGAACAGAAAAAAAAAAGACATGGGCTGATAACTCTGCCCTCGAAACCGTAGGATGATACTCTTGCACCCTATGGTACATTTTCTAAGAGATCTAGTTCTTGTTAGCTCCGATCCATGATTTGCTAAAAATGGGGCTGCAGTGAAGTACTTGTTAGGAATGTGAATATAAACAGATTGTTATTCTCGCTACATCGGAGTAGAATAATAGCGTTGAAGTACATGAAATGGTATGCCAGTGTCATCTTTACTTCTGCATAGAAGAGAGTTGGTAGCACCGTTAAGCTGAGAAAACTTAAATATCGGGCTGCTTCATTCCAAAACAAATGACATGCAAGACAGAGAAAGTCCTAGGGCGAAACATAAAATAATTAAGACCATAAAAAAAAAAACATAAAATAGTTGGCCATGCATATATGCCAATAGATTTTTAATCATTTTATAGCTTATTTACGATACAAGCTTGTTCAGAACAAAGCAGGTTAATTCGCACATGACAGCAGCAACGCCAATGAAATTTATTTGTTTTACAAAATTGATGGGCCACTGACACCTCAAGCGTAACGTAATGACTATAAATAAGATTACACTTGTATTGAAAAGAATTAGTTCCTAAAAGAGTATAGTGTTTGTGCTTTGACTCTTATGCAGTTGTCTCTCCCTTACTGGCCTTGTACGTGTTTACCAGTACAACCTGATCATCCTGAGAGACTGGAGAATGCTCCTTGTATTCCATTGAGAATTCTCCTTTCCCCTGGCATTGATTGAAAGATCAGCACATCATACAGAGAAATACTGAGCCAAAGATCATTTACAAAAGTGGATATTCGTGTCTCACCTGTGTCATGGAACGAAGTGCCGTCGAATACCCAAACATTTTGTTCAAAGGAACCTGAGAAACACATTGCAGAAAGCCCTCACTATCCATTCGGATTTATAACCACAATGAGATGTTCTCTATCATATCCCTTAGTAAAAGAGGCTCCAAATTCATGGTAGAATTTTTAGGGATCCTCAAATGTTATCTTCTACTTCAGCAAGGCTATCAATCCTATATTCATAATGCACAAGTTAGAGGTATGCTTACATGGGCAGTTATCACGGAATCATCCCCCTCCTGGTCCTGCCCAACAATCATACCTTTCCTCCTATCAAATGGCAAAAAACATCCATTAACAGTTCCATATGGAAAGAGGAAAAACTCCCATGAAAAAACAAGTAAAAGGGACAAAAAAGCATTCGAGTAACTCACTTGTTGATGTCACCGACAATATTGCCCTGAAATTCTGCTGGTATTTTCACTTCGACAAGCATTACGGGTTCCAAGACCACAGGTTTTGCAGCTGTATAGCACTGTTTTGTTGATTATGAAAATGAATCAGTACAAACAACCTCAAGAATCCAAAAATGTTTACAACCTACTGATCCCCTCGAATTCTCAATGTGTACAAACAATTTTCAAAAGGGTAGTAACCCACAGAGAAAGAATAGGAGACAAACCTTTCTAAAAGCATATATTGCAGCTAACTTAAATGCTAGTTCACTAGAGTCCACAGCATGGGAAGCACCATCTGTTAGAACAATTCGAATATTTTCCACTGGATGTCCAATTAAAGAACCCCTGTTATATATAAGAGAACAGGTCCACACATTAGAGTTAGTAACAATATACTATCAACTATAACTTTGTTGGCCCATTTAACAAGCATAAGAACTTCATGCCACGTAAACATAGAAAAACAGCCCTATATGTCACAGTGGATTGTTATTTGAAGTTAATTACTTACTAAAACTGATAACTTGGCACCAGTTACAAGTTTTCACTCCTTGTAACTTCAAACCAACAAGTTTTATTATGATTAAGAGCAATTCAATCCAACATAAAATAAGCCACAATTACATAAGACATGATGACAATAATGATGACAAATTTTTACTAATCTTTCATAAACAACAAACGGTAGAGTACTTACGAATTAGCAGCTTCTTTAAAGCCTTTCTCAATTGCAGGAATAAAATTGGATGGTATAGCTTGTCCCACTATCATATTCTCAAACTCAAACTTGGTTGATGATCCCTCAGGAAGTGGCTCAATATACCTAATCACAGAAGAATTATGAAAAAACAAATCAAGAGAAAACAAACCAACAAATACTCCTTGCACTAGGTACAAAGATCGGCATTAAAATACACAACATATCTTGTCCGAATATTTCCGTATCCACAACTCCTAGTCAAACAGATTAAGTAGATGTAAACACATAAAAGCAATCATATAAAATTAGAAGGTCTTAAAAAAGGGAAAGCAGGTAACTGGCAACTTCCCAAAAATCTTAAATGCATAGAAAGCCATTTCACACAACAGAATAGAAAAGCACGAATCATTTTCAGGTGCAATATGCCACAGTATTATCATAACATTGAACAAAACTGTAATAACTGTTAACGAACAAAAATATCTTTTGCTTACCCACAAACTCGTCCATATTGACCTTGTCCTCCACTTTGCTTCTTATGTAAATAATCAAAATCAGCACGGCTAGTAATAGTTTCCCTAAAGTTTACTTGAGGCTTCCCAACAGTTGCATCAACCTATTCCACCCAAAAGGTTGTGAGAGCACAAAAATTTGTGTAACTATAGGCCAATATATCTATATTTAAACACTATGAGAAGAGCCCTTATTTCTTCTCACAAAAGGCAAATACCTTGTATTCTCTTCGAATGCGTTCGACATAAATGTCCAAATGCAATTCTCCCATTCCAGAAATAATAGTCTGGCACAAAGCATCATGACATCAAACCAAGCATGACAGAAGGTTCAGGAAAACAAGGTAAAAGTTTCAAAGCAAACCTGTCCACTCTCAGGATCCAAGCCAACACGGAAAGTAGGATCCTCTTTCTGAAAACGATTCAAAGCCTTTGAAAACTGGAAAGAAGAAAAGCAGTGTAAATACTACTAATTATGAGACAAACAATTCAAGTAAAAATATACCAAGCATAAGCACATATGCCGGTCCTCGATCTGAAAACTGCACTCTAATAGAGCATAACTAGACAATCTTTGATAATGACCATAAATCTTGTGGCACTAGAAAGTCGAATAGTTATCATCTACTTACTTGTCCTCCGGAATCTTTTGAAACTGGCTGAACAGCTAATGACATAACTGGTTCAGGCACATTCATAGATGTCATAGTGTATCTCACTGATCCATTTGTAAAAGTATCTCCTATTTGCCGAGTAAAAATAACAGTGAAATGATTAGGATGCAATAGATAAGCAAAGAACCAAAAGTTTATAACATAAAAGGAGAAGTCTGAAGCAAAAAGTCAATTCCCACCCAGCTAATTCTCATTTTCTCAATGTCGTCTTATGAAACAAAGTTTAAGCAGATTTTACTGGTTCATGATTTTTTCACACACATATATACTAGCTGCTAAATTGCTTGTGCCATCTTCTGATAACATGCATTTGGTCTCACCAGACAACTATGAAGGGCAATGTGAACAAATTCGACACCTCAAGCTACAAAAAGGAGGAAAAGGATGGACATAAGACCTGAAGCACAATCAACACCAAAGACAGCAACTATTTGCCCAGCATGTGCCTCTTGAATGTCCTGAAGCAAAAGAAAATTCCCAAGAGACAGCAGCTTACAACAATGAAGTCTATAAAAAGGACATCTACTGATTATCCTAAAACGATTTATGACCAGAAAGTACATAGCATAATATCCAGTGAAACTTGCCTCCATATCATCAGAATGCATCCGAACCAAGCGCGGAACCTACAGCAAAGTGATGCCAGCATGTATTAGTTAAGAATACAGAATATGTTGGAAATTCAGATTGACTTTCAGCCAATAAAAAAGCCATCCAGCACACAGTGAATAGATGGGAACTAATCTGTACAATGGAGCAGACAGGCCACCCAGTATAGTTGATACTAACAATTCCAGGGATCGAAGAAAGTGACCATATTCTTCCAGGCACATACTTCAGTCAGCCAGAGAAAACTTGCATAATATAAAAGGCCACAAGTCTCAAACATAGCAACTAGCTGATTTTCAAATTTCACACCTTACTCTGATGATGCATTAAGGTATTTTTGGAAAAGCTTTTCTGAGATTACTATAAATATCAGCAGTTTAAGCCAGTCACTTCCAGCACCATAAATAAGAAGTCACCAATAATTTCCTTTTATTCCTTTTTTCATAGATAACGTAGGGAGATGAATTCAAACTTAGAAATGAAAGAGCTCTCAGACCCACAATATATGATGTAAGAGTTACACTAGTAGTAGTACTTGTAGTAACGGAGGATCAAAGCAATAACAAAGTGAAGCATTTTTCATGCCCTGCACTCACCTTGATCTTCTTGCCTGTGTTTATATTAACTATAAAATCACCCTTGCGAATAATGCCTTCATAGACTCTTCATAAACAAAATGGGAGTTACTTTTTTAATACAACAGCAGAAGAAATAGATACGTGAAGGAAAACTAAAACAAATGACCATTACCTTAAATATGTCAATTGACCAAAACGCCCTTCCTCTAATTTAAAAGCCAATGCCACAAGTGGTCCATCTGGAGATCCAGTCAACAAAACCTATACTTCATTTTATCAGGATTTGAAGGAGAGAAAATAGAAATGCTGAAAAGATGATAGCATGATCCAAACAAAGCACCTTCTCTTCATCTTTCTTTTGGTCAAGAGCATAATTCTCAACTTCAGTAGGACAGGGCAAATAGCTTATTACACCATCCAACAGTGGTTGTACTCCCTGTAGCAATAAAAGAAAATAGTATCAGATGAAGAAATGAAGAAATAGAAAGCAATGCAGTAGTCACAAATACAGCACACAATTGAAGCAGGACAGAGGCATCAAAAGCACCTTATTCTTGAACGCACTGCCCATGAATACTGGCACAAATTTACGAGCTACAGTGGCCCTCCGAATTGCCTCCTAGTCAAGAAACAAGTGAATTCTATAATTAAACATCAAAATAGTTACACTTCCAGCAAAACTTTTCTTTCTTGAGGAAATAATTTTATTCCTTAACATACGTCAAGATCAGAATTTGAGATGGGCTCATCATTGAGGAAAGAATCAGCAAGTTTATCATCAACTTCAGAAACCATTTCTATTAGCTCATGTCGTTTTTCAGCAACTAAGGCTTCCATGTCAGCTGGTATATCTGCTGTGACAACTTTTTCACTGCAAGAGATAGTAGAATAATAAGCAAAATGATCAAATTCGAAGTAAAGAAACTAGGCACATCATAGCTTGAAATACATACCCATTGGCACCTTGAAAATAATAAGCTTTCATCTGCACAAGATCAACAAGACCTTGAAATTCATCCTCCAAACCAATTGGAACTTGAACGGCTGCATTGTGATGTTTAAGTTTGGTCCTAGCCTGGTACAGAAAAAAGGGAACCATCATTATCTTAATCAAACTTAAACATTGTAGAAGCAATCTTCATGCAAAACAACCAACACAACCTTGTGGAAGCAAGAAAACGCAATACAAATCAAAAAGTAAATCACCAAAAGAAGGAAAAAAGGATAAAGAAAATTTAGACCACCAAATTTCATTGCAACAACAAAGACACAAAGCAAGACATTTCCAATACCTGGTTCAAAACCTTGAAGGGATCAGCACCCATTCTATCCAGTTTATTAATAAAAGCGACCCTAGGCACTTCATATCTCCTCATTTGCCTGTCCACCGTGATCGACTGACTCTGCACTCCACCCACACTACACAACACAAGGATTGCACCATCCAACACCCTCAGTGCCCTCTCCACCTCAATCGTAAAATCCACGTGTCCCGGTGTATCAATTATATTCACCTACACACAAAAAAAAAAAAAACACATAATATACACCCATTTATCTTCCCATCAATATCACAACAAATTTAAAACTAACGAATTTGTACTATTACTTGACACATCAAATTTTGAAAACACAGAACGCAAAATTTAATTATTTTTCACAGCGGGAAATTCAAACCTGGTAGTTTTTCCAAGTACAGTAGGTGGCGGCGGATTGGATGGTAATCCCCTTCTCGCGCTCGAGGTCCATTGAGTCCATCTTCGCGCCGACGCCGTCGCGTCCACGGACCTCGTGGATCTCGTGGATCCGGCCGGTGTAGAAGAGGACGCGCTCGGTGAGTGTGGTCTTGCCGGAGTCGATGTGGGCCGAGATTCCGATGTTTCGGACGCGCTCCATGGATTCCTTCCACCATGGCTCCTTCTCCTCCTTGGCGCGGGCGAGGTTGGAGAAGGGGTGGTGGCGGAGGAGGAAGCTGCCCTGGAGGAGAGCGGCGGCCGGAGAAGGGGAGGGTTTGGTGAGGGAAGCAGGGGAGACGGTGAAGTGGAGGAGGCGCGATGTGAGAGAGGTTGCTCGGCGGACGCGAACCATTTCGTGGCGGTGGTGGAGAGAAAGGAGAAAGCCTCTAAAACCCTACCAGGAGGAGGAGGTTTTGTGGGGGGAGGAGTGAAGAGAAATGAAAGGTAAAATTGCGAGATGTGGGTCGGGTCGGGAAAAACGGGTTACGGGTCGGGTCAGTATCG
Organism: Turnera subulata; assembly: GCA_028386065.3. NCBI lineage: Eukaryota > Viridiplantae > Streptophyta > Magnoliopsida > Malpighiales > Passifloraceae > Turnera > Turnera subulata. Next base: position 177,977 of record JAKUCV010000419.1, on the reverse strand, counting down.
GAATTAAATCGTATGTTTCTTTGCGGACCAAAGTTCCAAAAAAGGACGAACGTCTTAAAAAGGGTTGCATTCCATTCCATTATTTTTCTTCTTTATATTATTAGGATTAACATAAAAAAAAAAAATAGTTAAGGTTGTTTGAAATTTTCTTTAGTCTCTTTTTCCCTTATCTAATACACACAACATTGATATATTTTCATTATTTTCTAAGCATTAATGAAAATTGCGTTATTTTCTCAAATTTTTTCTATACTTATTCTTACAAATTTGACTTCCCATCTATGTTGCCTTTGATATACACTCTTTTTTCCTTCCTAGTCAATCTTTACACTCTCAAATTTATGGTGTCTTGGCTTCCATTGGAAGCGTTGGTGCTTGGTTGGATGGATGGGTGTGCGATCCTAAACTAACTATTGCCGAATTTCTTCTTGTGAGGCTGTTGGGTCTACTGGGATGCTTGGCATTATTGCAGTGTGGGTTGGATGTTGGGTTAATGTTAGTTCGGGTTGCTGCCTATTTGGCCCATCATTAGTATTTCCTTTTCCTTTTCCTTTTCCTTTTCTTCACGTGTTTATCTACTCTCTCGTCTTTTCTTTTCTTTTGTTAGTTGAGCTCGATGGTTGGAAAAGACCGCCTTAAAACGGTAGTACTCTGTGGACTAGTTGATCGCTCCGGTGTGGTTGCCAATTGGTATAAAATTTTTCACAACCATGCATAATTGTATATTATCTAGATAATATGAGGATATATAAATTGTATATGGCTATTGGTGTTCTATCCATATGAATGTCCCATTTTTACATCGCAAGCTCCCTATTTAAGGGTTTATGAAGATATGTCCACAATTGCCACCTAACAGCTAGGAAACATGAACAGAAGTACTAGCTGGTTGAAAAAATGACTTTCTCTCTCTTAAACTTTTTCTCTCCCTTCCATCTAAAACACCATTCACCAGGACCTCTTTTTCAAAACCAGATCTAGATCCAGATTAATTCTAGATCTCAAACTGATTAAGTTACTTTGCTCTTTACCTTCCTTCATCACGATCTTGCTTTCATAAGCTTGCTTTGTTTGAACTTACGGTACCTTAGTGCACGGTGAGTGTTTGTTTAATGAGTTTGAACCCAAGGTTCATACCTTCAAGTTCCAGTGATCTGGATCCGGAACCCATGATGGAACGTTATGATAACAACCTTAATAAGGACAACTATTGGGTTGACCTCAGCAACCTCAAGTCTGACGATTTGGTGGATGATGTGGATGAAAAGCTTGGAGACATCATCAGTCACACATGCCTTGTGGGCGTGGTATTTTCGGAGCGATTCATCGACGCAGGGATGTTCAAGTCCAGCTTCAACCGGAAACTGCTTCCCGGTATGGAACCATATGATGACGATCTAGACGAGGATGGCTCTCGGGTCGACCTCTGCTGCTTTGAACCCGAGGATCTGGAGGATGAGATGGAGGAACGAATGGGGGATGACATCAGCTGCACGTGGTTTGTGGGCGGAGTGTACTTGGAGCATCCCTGCAACACGAGCATGCTCAAATCCAGTCTCAGCCAGGTACGGAGTGTAAAAGAGATCTGGATTCTGGTGGTATGTGTGATTGAGATAAAGCATAATTTATTCCTGCTTGGTTTTGAATATGTGGAAAACTGTGAGAATGGTTTTATGGGTTGTCCATGGTCGATTGCAAATGCACTCTGCAATGTATCTACAGCCATGGGACAGGGAACAAAGGGAGGAGATTCGATCTCCACCCCACATAAACCCGAAAAATGAGAACACTGGTCGGTAGTGATGGAGGTACTGTTGCATCCTCTATCACTGCCTTTTTGTCACCTGATGGTGAGTTTTGTTAATGTAGGATACAGATACCCTTGTGGTTTCTGCCAGCCCAAATTAGGTAACGATTTCCATTTTGGTTGCCTCCTCCTATTTGATTATAACGCCTCTGGTGGCGGTAAACATGGGCTGTTTATTTTTGGGGGATATAGAAGAGATATCGCTGGAAGTTTTTACAGGTTGCCTAGATTTGATTACCACATCGCATTTAGCTCCACAACTTCAGAAATGTCGATTTCCAAAGACATCGAAGAGTGCCATCCCTCCCGGAAGGATCGCTTGGTACTAACCAGGGAAATGTCGTCCACCTATTTATGCAGAAGAGGAAAGCCAATACTGCCGGAGCTAACCGATGATGTGGTCTTCATCAAACTGGCAATCTAATTTACATGCTTGCTTACTTTAATTCTGTAATGAATTTATTTGCCTGCCAATCTCTTGGCTATCTTTACTACTCCGTCTGTATTTTTAAGTTTCGTATATTATGGTTGTAATAGGCTGTATCAAACATTATTATTTGCAGAATGAAGTATGATGATCCTTGCTGACAAAAAAAAATTATACTCATCATTTCCACTATTATTTACTTCTTTGCTTTCCAAGTTGTCAGTGATTCGCCGCTCTATGATTTGAGGAGTTGGTCATGACTTCTGCTTTGACATGTTTTGTTAGATAAGCAGAGTGTCTCTGTCCTGAATTTCAGATTGCCGTGGAGCTAAGTCATGGTGTTTGTGACTAGCGCTGCTGAGATAGACTTCCAATTTAATCATGCCACATCAAAGTTATTTCAGAATTTTCTAAATTTGTTTTGCCGTAGTTCTAAGATTATACGTACATTTCTTTTCTTATCATCATTTCCCGTACAATTGGGTTTTAATAGAATTCTGTCCGTATGCTCATGAATTCTGAATTCTTTTCCAGGCTTAGTGGTAAAGTATGGTATTTCTCTAAATGCATCATAATAGAAAAAACTCAAATCATCGCTCATTAAATTTAAGGAGATGCATGGGATATGAATTAAATTTACATCCAAATAATACTTTTTTAAAAAGGCTGAATCAAGACTTGTAAATAATAGTAAGCATGGATATGAGTTTATGTATTTTATAGTGAAAAAAACAAGAGTATAAGTTCTGTTAAATTTAATTATGACTATGAGGATGGTTATAATAATTTATGATATTAATTCAAGATCTTAAATTGGATGGAAGGTCCTAAGTATACATTAATAAAAGAAACGAATCAACTAAAAACATCAAAGCTCATATAAATCATTAGGAAGAAATGCTTTAAAACTTGCAACTAACACAAGTTGTTGATCTCTTGGCTCTCACATCACATCTCTTAAATTAACAATATCCTTGTTTTTTCCAACCAAAAAAATGAGTCTACTCGATGAAATAATAGCCAACTAATTCAAGAATCAAGTCCCCCAAGCACAATATATATAATTATGAGAAATCCCCGAACTCAAGCAATCAAGTCAAGCGAGAAATAGCGTTTGACTGCCTTCCCTCCAAGGCAATGTTCTTGAAAATCAGTTGGGATTTCTTATACATTCTTGTGTCTCGGCTCTTGGTTGGCATCACTTTTTTTAACTAGTGAAAATATAGGAGTAACATAACTTCCTTCGGTTCCTCCATGATGGCCCTGTTGGAATAGTGTTGCTTATTCCATCCCACGTCGTGGAGAAAGTGCTTGGGGGGGTTTTGTTTTGCTATAAATAGAACTCCTTCTTGCCTTAGTAAGTCATCCCAAAAAATTAGAGTATAATTGTTTCCATACAATTGTACTAAATACTTCTCTTCTCTTAGTAAAAATTGAGCAAGCCTATTCTATAAAGGTGCTCCGGAGACGTAGGCAAAATTTTGGCCGAACTCAGTTATCAAGTTTTGAGTTCTTTTTTTAATATTCCGCCTTTAATTTCCGTATTTATTTAGTATTCAATATTTGGGTGGCTAAGCCGCCTTTGTCTCTTTTGTTGGCCGGCTAAGCCGCCTTTGTTCGGGTTTAGGTTGTGAATTAATACATTGTGCAAGTAAGTCTTGTCTAGGAGATTGGGTTTTAAGTGAACCTCTGTTCCTCCAATCTTTCCTGGGGATTTATCTTGGAATGATAATTCTGTCTAAGGAGATTGGCTAGGCCATCTTTCCTGGGAATTATCGAATCAGTTCAATTCACTAGTTTGTTGTAGTGGGGAATTTACCGGAGTTCCCCAACAAGTGGTAGCGAAGCCGAAGGTTCGTCCTTTGGGCAATTTGAAATATTGAATACTAATCTTTGAATTTTGTAATGGCGGAAGAAAGGGCTACATCAAGTAAGCAGTCTAGAGAATTGTCTTCCACATCGGCCTCCACACCCAGATGGTCTAGGACTTCAGTGTCCAGTATGAAGCTTGCTGTGGAGATATTTGATGGCACCGGCCATTTCGGCATGTGGCAGTGTGAGGTCCTCGACTCACTATTCCAGCAAGGCCTTGATGTTGCAATAGAAGAAGAGAAACCAAAAGATGTCAGTGACAAGGAGTGGGCCAACGTAAACAAGTTGGCATGTGGAACAATTCGATCGTGCTTGTCCAGGGAGCAGAAGTATGCTTTCAAAAATGAAGTTTCGGCATACAAATTGTGGAAAGCATTGGAAGACACATTCTTGAAAAAGAGTGGTCAAAACAAGCTTGTGATGAAGAAGAGATTGTTCCGGTTCGAGTATCGATCAAGTGCTACAATGAATGAGCACATCACCTTGTTCAAGAAGTTAGTAGCAGACCTGTTCAATTTGGATGTTGTATTTGAAGATGAAGACTTGGCTTTGATGCTGCTATCATCTCTTCTCGATGAGTTCGAGCACTTGGAGACAACATTACTTCATGGGAAGCAGAATGTGTCCTTAGAGGCTGTATGTTCGGCTTTGTACAGTCATGAGATGAGAAAGCAGGATAAGATGAAGAGCAAAGCAACTGCAGCAGATGAAGCTTTAGTGGCTAGAGGACGACAACAAAGCCAGACGAAGGGGAGAAGAGGAAGATCCAAGTCCAAAAGCAGAGTTGCCAAAGATGAATGTGCCTTTTATCATGAGAAAGGGCATTGGAAGAAAGACTGTCCGAAGTTGAAGAAGAGAGGAAAGACTCCAGAAGATGCTAATGTTGCAGAATCCAAGAGTGATGCGGAGTCAGAAGTCTCTTTGGTTGGTTCACCCTCAACATCACAAGCAGATGAGTGGATTTTGGATTCAGGTTGCACCTACCATATGTGTCCCATCGGGGAATGGTTCTTTGAGTTTGAAGAGCTCAATGGTGGGGTTGTTTATATGGGCAATGACAATCCATGTAAAACAGCCGGGAAAGGTACAATCAAGTTGAGGAATCATGATAGATCCATCAGAATTTTGAGAGATGTTCGATATGTTCCAGAGTTGAAGAAGAATCTCATCTCTTTGGGGGCTTTAGAATCAAAAGGCCTAGTTGTCACTATCAGAGATGGAATTCTTAAAGCAACGTCAGGAGCTTTGGTGATGTTAAAAGGAGTGAGGAAGAACAATCTGTATTACTACCAAGGTAGTACAGTGATTGGGGCAGTAGCAGCAGCAACTTCTGGAAGCAAGAAGGATGCAGAGGCAACAAAGCTGTGGCATATGCGTTTGGGAAATGCTGGTGAAAAATTCTTGCAGATTCTTGCAAAGCAGGGATTGTTGAAAGGTACAAAGACTTACAAATTGAAGTTTTGTGAGCATTGTGTTTTGGGAAAGCGACGAAGAGTGAAGTTTGGCACTGCTATCCATAATACCAAGGGGATTTTGGACTATGTGCATTAAGATGTGTGGGGACCTTCCAAGACTCCATCTCTTGGAGGTAGGCACTATTTTGTCACCTTTGTTGATGATTTTTCCAGAAGAGTGTGGGTGTTTACGATGAAGAAGAAGGATGAGGTGCTTGGAATTTTCCTTAAGTGGAGAGCTCAAGTTGAAAACCAGACAAGGAGGAAGATTAATGTTCTCCGAACAGACAATGGTTGAGAATATACGAGTGATCCTTTCCTAAAGGTATGCCAAGATTATGGCATTGTTCGGCACTTCACAGTTAGGAAAACACCATAACAAAATGGGGTGTCAGAGCGTATGAACAAGACATTGGTGGAGAAAGTTCGTTGTATGCTGTCTAATGCTGGCTAGGCAGAAATTTTTGGGCTGAGGCTGTGACATATGCTCAACATCTTGTTAATTGGTTGCCATCATCTGCTTTAGATGGCAAGACCCCTTTGGAAGTTTGGTCTGGGAAACCTGCTACGGATTATGATTCTTTGCATGTGTTTGGTTCTATCGCATACTATCATGTGAATGAATCAAAGTTGGATCCACGGGCAAAGAAGGCTCTGTTTATAGGTCTAAATGTTGGAGTAAAGGGATACCATCTTTGGTGTCTAGAAGCAAAGAAGACAGTTATTAGCAGAGATGTTACCTTTGATGAATCTGCCATGTTGACTAAGGTGAATCAAGAAGCTGATGATACTTCACAGCAGGTGGAGTGTGTTCCAAAGCAGGTGGAGCTTGAGCAGACCATGGTGATCCCAGCTAGAAACACAAATAGTGACTCTCAATTGATAAAAGAAAAGTCTAATGAAGAAGAGGTTCCAACCCAAGAACCTTCACAGCAGACGGAGTCAATTGCCGTTCGAAGAACAAGACGAGAAAGTCGAAAACCAGAACGTCTTATTGAAATGGTGGCTTATGCACTTCCAGTCATTAATGATGTTCCTTCCACTTTTTCAGAAGCCATTCGAAGTTCTGAAAGTAGTAGATGGAAAGATGCTATGGAGGAGGAGATGAAATCTCTTCAGAAGAACAAGACATGGAAGTTGACATAACTACCGAAGGGAAAGAAGGCAATTGGATGCAAATGGGTATCTACAAAGAAAGAAGGATTTCCTGACAAGAATGATATTCGCTACAAGGCAAGATTGGTGGCTAAAGGCTACGCTCAGAAGGAAGGAATTGACTATAATGAAGTATTTTCTCCAGTTGTGAAGCATTCCTCCATTAGAATTCTGTTGGCCTTGGTAGCACAGTTGAATTTGGAGGTAACTTGAAAGAGGAAATCTATATGACTCAGCCAGATGGATACAAAGCTGCTGGTAAATAGAATTGGGTGTGCAAACTAGACAAGTCGTTGTACGGATTGAAGCAATCTCTAAGGCAGTGGTACAAACGATTTGATAAGTTTATGTTGGGTCAGAAGTACACAAGGAGTAAATACGACCATTGTGTGTATTTGAGCAGACTTCAAGATGGGTCCTACATCTACTTACTCTTATATGTTGATGACATGCTGATAGCTGCAAAGAGCCAAGTTGAAATTGACAAGCTAAAGGCTCAGTTGAGTAAAGAGTTTGAGATGAAGGATTTGGGAGAAGCCAAAAAGATTCTCGGGATGGAGATAAGCAGGGACAGAGAGAGAGGCAAGCTTTGGCTGACACAGAAGCAGTATTTAAAGAAAGTACTACAATATTTTGGTATGAATGAGGAATCAAAACCTGTAGGTACTCCACTTGCCCCTCATTTGAAACTTAGCAGCCAGTTATCTCCACAGACAGAAGAAGAACGAGAGTACATGGCGAAGATCCCATATGCCAATGCGGTTGGAAGCTTGATGTATGCGATGGTGTGTACAAGACCAGATATTTCACAAGCTGTTAGTTGTGTGAGTAGATACATGCATGATCCTGGCAGAGGTCATTGGGAGGCTGTGAAATGGATTCTTCGGTATCTCAAAGATACCGTAGATGTTGGTTTAATGTTTGAGCAGGATGAATCACTTGGTCAAGGAGTGGTCAGATACTGTGATTCAGACTATGCAGGAGATTTGGACAAGCGGCGATCGACAACGGGCTATTTGTTCACATTAGCAAAAGCCCCGCTTAGTTGGAAGTCCACTTTACAATCAACGGTGGCTTTGTCTACTACAGAGGCAGAGTATATGGCTATTACAAAAGCTGTAAAGGAGGCAATTTGGCTTCATGGGTTGCTAAAAGACTTGGGAGTTGGTCAGAGACAACTTGTAGTATATTCTGACAGTCAGAGTGCTATTCATTTGGCAAAGAATCAAGTCTTTCATGCACGGACGAAGCATATCGATGTTCTCTATCATTTTGTGAGGGAGATTCTCGAAGAAGAAGAGATACTTCTCCAAAAAGTTTTGACTTCGGAGAATCCTGCAGATATGCTGACCAAGGTGGTGACTAGGGCCAAGTTTGAACATTGTTTAGACTTGGTCAATATCCTACGCTTTTGAGATGGTGCCAGTTGGCACAAGTTGGAAGCACTATGAAGGTTGTTCTTTGTTTGGTTGAGAAGATTAGTACTTGGTGGGATTTGAATAGCAACAAGGTGGAGATTTGTTGGAATAGTGTTGCTTATTCCTTCCCACATCGTGGAGAAAGTGCTTAAGGGGGTTTTGTTTTGCTATAAATAGAACTCCCCCTTGCCTTAGTAAGTCATCCCAAAAAATTAGAGTATAATTGTTTCCATACAATTGTACTAAATACTTCTCTTCTCTTAGTAAAAATTGAGCAAGCCTATTCTATAAAGGTACTCCGGAGACGTAGGCAAAATTTTGGCCGAACTCCGTTATCAAGTTTTGAGTTCTTTTTTTAATATTCCGCCTTTAATTTCCGCATTTATTTAGTATTCAATATTTGGCTAGCTAAGCCGCATTTGTCTCTTTTGTTGGCCGGCTAAGCCGCCTTTGTTCGGGTTTAGGTTGTGAATTAATACACTGTGCAAGTAAGTCCTGTCTAGGAGATTGGGTTTTAAGTGAACCTCTGTTCCTCCAATCTTTCTTGGGGATTTATCTTGGAATGATAATTCTGTCTAAGGAGATTGGCTAGGCCATCTTTCCTGAGAGTTATCGAATCAGTTCAATTCATTAGTTTGTTGTAGTGGGGAGTTCCCCAACAGGCCCAATTTGCAATCAGCCTATACCAAATTTGCTGGTCATGAATTCGAATTGCATCAAGGACGTATCAGTTGGAGAAAACAGAATCGTACTTTTGAATATTTCTTAGGCAAGGCTTGCAAAAGATATGACAATTGTGGTCACTTGCCTTAGTTCTAAACTATCAAAGGTCCAGAAATATTGGCAAGAGATTTGTGGAGCTTGTCGGAGATTCCCTGTAATTAGACAACATGTAAAGCCAATGTTAGAACAGAATTTTACCTTTTGCTTCTTTAGTAGCTCTATGTAAAGAGACTTGTTCCCACATTATGTGCCAAAACTCACAAAGATAAGACAATAGTGTTATTATTAATTAGCACCTGGATCGCAACCAAATTTCAAATTACACAAATACAATGGGTTAGTAATTAATATCCAATAGGCAATGTAGGCAGCAAACATATGCGTAAAAACCTAAATTGCATCGAGCTCAAACCCACCATCATTTGAAATTGAAGAATCATAGATATTAGTCATGCGGTGCATACCTTCTAAACTCTTAAGAGGAGCAAAATATGTTAAGAAACATTGCCCACATATAGAACTAAAACAAATAAATAAAATTACGGAATTAAAAAATTAAAGTTAGATGTTTTACAGTAGTGCAATACGTCAGCACATCATTCACACAGTAGAATTCATCCTTATACTTTAGAGAAGATATATATTCGTGAATTAGAAACTGAATATATAAAAAGTCCAAACCTTTTTTAGCAGTGATATATTTGTGGCAAGGCATTGTGTTGATTTCATAATTTTAGCAAAGTTTCAAAGAACCTGAGACATAAAAAACAAAACAAACATTAGAGCAAACTAATTCAAAGATCCTACTAAATCCAACAACAATAATGTGCAGTGAGGTTACAATGCTTTGAAATATATATCATGACTGATATCCAAACGCACCGAACAACAAATCATTACGCTCATAGTGACATTATCAGTTATGAAACTTAACATCTATCCATAACAAAAAAAAAAAACACAACATCGATAAGCTTAAACCTTATAAAAAAGGTAGTATATATCAAAATTTAAAACCTTTAATAAAGAAGGAATACCATGACAGATTCTTCCTTTCCAGGTTATCGGACTGCTTAGCCCTAAACATAATTAAGAGTGGAGGAGAGTGAAAAAGAAATTAAAGCATATCAAGCCCCAGGAAAACACCATGCCTAAGCTTTTATTCAATAGGAGATTTGACATTTTTGTTAATAGAAAGATCTAGGTCTGATAAAAAAAAAAACTCTAAGAACAATTTTAGAATTAACTATATTAAGGATAAATAGGACAATTCGTCCAATCGGAAACAGAGGAGAGTACAATGTAGAGGCCCTCAATGACAGTGCCGGTGTTTGAGAAAAAGGAGGCAGACATGCGGTCACAACAATGATGTAAAAACGGAATTTTTTACCGGGGTATGGATGTAAATTCCACTTGGCATGATTGGGGATTTTTTGGCTTGATCTTGATATCCGGAGGACCTGATCTCTATGTTTGGAGGACTTGATCTCTGTGCCTGGAGGGCCTGATCTCTATGCCTGCTGCATCTGCAAGACTAACAAGAGGACCCGGGGAAGTCCAGGGTTGTGACCCCGGGAGGACCTTCGATGCCTAAGTTAGCAAAGGGGATTTTTCTCTACTAATTTGAGAGAGCATAAAGAGAGAGTTTTGAGAGTGGAGAATTATATTCTTTAGAGAGAATTTCTTTATGGAGAGTAGAGTTTTCTCCAGGAAGGATTTGGTGTGTTGAAACTCTAATCTTACCCCCTTTTTATAGGGGTTTTTGGTGGTGGAGCATTAACTCCAATTGTCCCTTCAACTCTAACGCTTATAACGCTTATCATATTTTCCACATCTGGGCCTTTTGTATTGGATCTGGTCCTGGACTCTTATATTGGGCCTAGTCCTGAATTTTGTCTTAATTGGGCCTTTGGGCTTTGATTGGATTATTTCACTCCTCATCACAAGCTCCCAACTCTAAGGAATGTTGTGTAGCAATTTTTTTTAGAATTTATTACTTCCAAGGTGAGCTTTTTTTGTCACCTTCAGGTCTTAGCTTGCCTTATTTGGCTAATTCAAACATGAGCTCCAACGTATTGATTTTGAGTTGTGAGCTTATTGAATTTTCAGCTATAAGCTCATTTGTTAGACCAATGTGGTATTGGCTCGAATTTAAAGGTGGACTTTTTTAGAGCTCTTGTGGAGTGCTTTTCAGCTTCTCTACTTTTTGGACCCGAGAGGCCTCTCTCAAATTTGTATAAAGCCCCCATTAATTACTTATAATGGGACTTTTGCTTTGTTATTGTCTCATAAAGATCTTCTTTTCTGGGCCTGAGATGTATATCCTTTGGTACCTCTGATATGAAGAGGTCCTTTAAATGAAGGCACCTTCGACATATGGAGGGGACCTGATATATAGAGGGCCTCTGAAAGTGGGTGCCTCCTTTACGGTATAAAGAGGACCTCAGAATGCGGTACCTTCCTTGTATGTTTCTTGATATGCGACCTTATTTTTTTTGGACTAGTTAGCCTTGGTCGTCTTTCTCTCTCTCTCTCTCTCTCTTTTTTCTTTTCTGAGTATGCGACTTACTCGGGCTAGATATTGCCTTTAGTCCTCTTTCATTGAATGCGCGACTTACTTGGGCTATCATGCCTCAGTCGTCTTTCAAGACGCGATCTTTTCTTTACATCGTTTTTTACTATGCGATCTTTTTAGATCGTCCTTTTTCTTTGCGACCTCTTAGATCGTCCTTTTTTTGTACGATCTCTTAGATCGTCCTTTTTCTATGCCATCTCTTTGATCGTCCTTTTTCTATACGACCTCTTAGATCGTCCTTTTTCTTGCGACTGAAAACAACTGTATGGGCTTTCATCGTCTTACTTTGCGACCAATATAGGCTGCATGGCCTGTAGTCATCTTTTTTGAATGTGGGATGTTCCTATTAAGTGAAGGTCCTTGGTTTGTTGCTTGGGACCTTTCTCTTCAGGGACCTCTATTTACAACATCTTAAGGGACCTTGTTTCATGGGCCTTTTGAGGCTTTTGATTTTCCAAGGCTATCTGAATGAGACTTTTGTGACCTATGATTTTCAAGGTCTTTAAGGATCTTTGTATAGAGTGGTCCCTTTTAGCTGGGATCTTTGCTTTCGGGTCTTTAAAAACTTTAGAAATCTCCGCTTTTTAGGGTTTGTTTGAACACCACCTTTCGAGACCTTTAATTTTCAAGGCCTTTAGATTTTTTCCGGGTCTGATTTAAGGTCTTTGTGGATCTCGAGACCTCTAATTTAAGGTTAGAGATCTTAATTTTTAAGGTCACTGAGGACTGTGGCTCAGGAGCTTTTTTTGGGACCTGAGGTCTTTTTGGATCTCGAGACCTCTGATTTCTAAGGTCGGGGATCTTAAATTTTTAGGTCCTTGAGGACTGTTGCCTTTGTGCTTTGAGACCTTTGATTTTCAAGGTCTTCAGAGATTTCAAGATCTTTCATTTTCAAGGTCTTTGAGGATCTCGGGACCTTTGATTTTCATGGTCTCCTCGATCTCAATTTTAGGACCTTTGATTTTCAAAATCTTCAGAGATTTTGGGATCTCTCTTCTTCAAAGTTTTTTTGGGGATCTCAGGACTTTTGATTTTCAGGGTCAAGACTCAAGAATCCTTATTTCAGAGGTCTCTAGGGACTGTTTCTTGGGGACATGTTTCCAAAAAGAAGCCTCATTTAGATCATGGACCTTCTTTTTAGAGGTTTTTAAGGAACATAGCCTGGAGCCCTTTTGGTGCCTGTGTTGACTCAAGGTCTTTAGTGATTTAGGAATCATTGGCTTTCAAGACCTTTGTGGATCTCCTTTGGGGACCTTTTCTTTGGGGAGGTCTCCTTCTCCAAGGCTCTTGATGGACATTGTAAGCTCTATATTATCGGAGATTAGTTGTGTTCACTGCTATGCATTCCATAGGCAAGGCTGCAACTTCGTAGTGCATGTGTTTAAGTCACGTCTCTGTATTGCTCTTGTGAGCGTGAATGCGCGGGTTAGGTCGCGGCTTTGGGAAGTGCATGCGTGTCTCCAACTTATGAGTGGTGATTTAAGTCCCGACTTTGGATGTCTGGCTGGCATTCTTTAGCAGGTTACTATTGCCAGCTCTTATACCTTGCAAAGATAGCTTTTGACCTTCTATTGAGGTCTTTCCTTTGCAGGTCCTCTATAAAAGGCACTTAGTTTGGAGGACCTCAACCTTCTGAGCCTTCTATCATTAGGTTCTCAGAGAGAAGGCTTTGATAAAAGTTTGGCAATAGAGCTATAGAACTCCTTTAGCCAATAGTAACAACAAAGTTTTGGAAAGTCCTTATTTGCAGGAAGAAATAGAAAGAATCATTTGAAGGAATATAAGAAGAGAACATGTGTTGGTTTCAACTTTTTTGGGGCAGAGAGACCTTTTAGGTTCTTCTGGTTTCATGCTTGGTGGAGTAATCCTTCAATTCTTGAGTTTTGTTTTCTGCTTCTTCTTCCTTTTGACAGTCCCTCTTGCTTGCGAGAAAGCATTTTCTTCTTGTGGAAAATACCACGTAGACCTTCTCTTCCATTGCTTTGCATGCAATGTCATTATATGTCCTCATTGTAGAGGTCCTTCTTTGGAGTGGTCTTCACTGACTCATTATGAAATATTAGTCCTGGAATTCCTCACTTAGGAATTCTTAAGGAAGATCCTCATGGACTCATTATGGAAGCATTGCTTCTGAGGTCTCTTGTCTGGGAAGGTCCCAAAGAACTTTCATTTAAGATAAGGTATCCCTTATTTGGGAATTTTCAAGGAAGGTCCTCATTATAGAGGTTCCTCTTTAGAGAGGTCTCCATGAGACTTATTATGGAAGCATTGCTTCTGAGGTCTCCTTTTTGGGAAAGTCCCAAGGAACTTCTATTTGAGAGGACCATAAGGTTCTTCATTCCAGAGACCTCTAGGATCCTTCTTTGAGAGGTCCTTATGGCTCTTTTATTTGAGAAATCTGTATTCTAGACATCTTCATGGCTACTCGTAGCTCTTTTTCAAAGCCATGTTGGATTGTCTCAGCTTATTATGGGGAGAACCTCTTTGATTTGAGAGTAAGCACTTGGGTTGAGGATTTTGAAATAAGAACCTTGGTACTTTTGCTCTTCAGCCTGATATAGTCCTTTCCAACTTTAGCTCCTATTTTGGGCTCGCTGCCTCTATCCTCAAAAAGACCAGATTTTTTTTTATGAATCAAGGTCTAAATTTTTTGTTGCAGTACCTCACTATCGCCTTTTATTGTAGATTTCTATTTTTCCTGAAATACTTTGGATCTCAAGGACTTTTTATAAGGAGGGGGAGCAATGTCCTCTTATAATAAATAGAGGCTCGATAATTTTCCTCATGACTTCTGCCAATTGTAAATTGGACATCCCCATTTTGGTAAGGGCAGAGCCTTATTTTTGGCTTGATTGCTTGAGGTTACTCATGCCAACTTCATTGAGGATTCAGGCATGTCTCTCCACAGCTTCATGGCTATGATGCTTGTAATCTTATTTGGTATAGGAACCATCCAACTGCAATACCTATTCATCTTTTTCAACTATCCAAGGTAGGCATTCCTTATATGAAAAAGCCAGCCAGGACCTGCTCTTTAATCGTCGTTTTGGACGAGTACTCCTCGTCAAAATGGCACTTAGCTCTCCTGCTCATCTTGTGAGTCATTCTATGGCATTTGATTTGCCTTCCTTGTGGAATGGATTTTGTATACCTCTTGGGTACTGCAAAGAAGGTCCTCGTTATAAGGACCTCTTTGTCTCTGCTATGAGGAAGTCCTGACTATTTGCTGCTCAACAGAGGTCCTGCCATCAAGTGGCTTCTGCAGGTCTTGCTGCAAGTGATCTCCCATTCTCTTAATGAGTAGGCCTTGAGGGTTTTTGTGTGAAAACCTCCCAAAGGTCTGATTCACTCCTTCATGCATCCGAAAAAATAAGCATTAAGCCGAATTCTGGGCCTTGCAATGCACGTGATGTTTTTTCTTCCCTAGTCGTGACAGTTATGTTGGGCACCTGTCCTACTGTCTGATGGGGCATTTCGTGCTTAAGCATTTGATTTCTTGTGGTCATTCTGCATATGTAACTTCTTTGAATGAGTTATTTTGGGCTCTGCATTGCTTGAAGCGAGCTCTGTAGCTTTCGGCCAACCTTCGTTTTGTAAGTATCCGGTTCATGCAATTGACAATCAAAAGCACAAAATACAACTTGTATGCGCAGCGGAAATACCGGATACACATGGAGGATCCAAGTGAAGGGAGCTAAACCGAATAACAATTTTTCATACCTGTAACGGTTGAGGTCTTTCACCCAACTGTAGAACCGAATCAGCAAGAGCCAGACGTAAGCCTCGCCCCTCTACGATATCCACACGAACCACTGTAACCGGTAGAATAACGTCTCACGATCTTCAACCCGAGCTCTCCCGAACTGGTGTGCTAGCAACAGAAAACGGGAGCTGTGTGATGTTTAGTTTCTTCTTTCTTTCTCAAAGAATGAAGTGGATGGTATGTGTTTTTCCTCTCAATTTTCAGACCTCTCAAGACACTCTCAAGACTCTAAAAACTCTCTAAGACAAGTGAGGAAGAGGCTCAAGAGTAATCTGATTACTCTCCACACAAATGCATAATGGAGGGGAGCTAATGGCCAACAAGGTGGACCATTAGACAATATGATTGTGTCTCCACACAAAACATGTCTCCACTAATCCATTATCACACAACTCATCACAGCACTAGTTTGGTTAAATTATTCTGACAATTATGGGTTGGACGAATCCCCTCTGGATCATACAAAACCCACTACACACTCATCATATACCCAATGATTACCCTTACGTCTATCCAGTTACGGATGACCAGGAATAATATCAAAGCATATGACTCACATGTTGGGAACCTTGATGATCACAGGTCTAAGGACAATACATTATAAGAACCGCTATCGACAAAACATATAACATTCCATGTAGCGTTCTTATGTGGGTCGGTCCAGTCCACAAGTTCTCTAACTTGTACCCGTATGTAGAATTCATATCACATATGCAATTCTCAACATACACTAGTCTTAATTTATTATTACAACCCTTCCATAATAATAATCGACTAGGGACAATTTAAGAATATGAAATATTCTAGGGTTATAAGTATGTGCAAGCGTTTATCTCATAAACGATACTTATTGGAATAACCTTAATGCGTATACATGACTACAAATAATCATCCATGATTGGCTTTTGGGCATATTACACTAACACGTTTTTGTTATAGTGGGATGTCCTGGTCCTAACCCCCAAAACTCTTGAGCATGGAGTGTTTGGACCTATCCTTAAGAGGGAGGGTTTAAACCTATCTTTCTTTTTAGCTCCTCCGACATCGTGGACAAGCTAACCCACTTTCTGAGATGTTTCTTGAGGAATTTCTACTTTTAGAGTACCTTAAAGAATAGTCATTACGATGACTTTGTAGTACCCAACTCCAGCTCCTTATGTTGCACAATAGGCTCTACCTTTTGTACCTTAGTGTGGTTTGGATACTAGGGCCTCCACCCGGTCCTTCATGATTTATGGCTCGTGGCCATTATTTTGTTCCCCATGGATATGAGTACCTCCACAGCTTGTTCAGCACTAGGTGCTTCTTAACCTCTGGGAACCATGCTTGTAACTCCCGAACCTTCTGTTCTTTACTAGGAGCTCTTACAATTTAGGTGCCTTTGACCTTTATTAGTGGATTTGGAAGTCTGTGGCTCTTGCTTGGTACCTTATAGAATTAAGTATCTCTTCCAGGTGCTTGATAGCTTCTTGGAGCTTATCATTTTGCTTAAATGCTCTTCAAGTCTTGCTTTAGCACATAATCCATTGTGGTTCCTTTGGACATGGTTTGGATTGTCCAATTTGAATGTCTCTCTACTATTTGTCGACTCATGCTGACTTTGGATTTTGTCAATATCGGAACCCCTAGCTCTCTGTTGGATATTGAAACATGTGTTGTCCCATACAATACTGTGAGTACAAAAGTAATACATTATTTTGTAATGTAGATATTGTTAAGAAAATATAAATTTTTAGAGAAAACAAAATTTGTAGATGTCTTTGATATACATTATAGATTAAGAATAAAATTAGTGAGAGATACTCTCATCTTTTTAAGGACAATGATCTTGATTAAGGGAAGCATCATTAAACACTTTCATCAACTCCAAACTTGGAGTGACGGTACAAATCTTGAAGTCTCATTTCCTCTATGCTTCATACAATACAAACTGATATCATCTTTTTTATTGATTAATATAACATAATTGAAAATCAAGGTAAGTGATTGAAAAATGCATTCAACAGATGTGTTTGCTTTTGTTGAGTCTCCGTAACGTGGCAGTCTATCATTATCTTGTAATGCACAATCTGTTAGTAGATAAAAAATGATGTTTCTAGACAGATTACACCATAGCGTGTGGCATTCAGCAGATGTGTTTGCTTTTGTTGAGTTTCCATAACGTGGCAATCTCAATCATAGTTATCAATCCCGGCCCGGTCAGTTTGACTAGTTGAACCGTGACCCGCAACATATTCTGGGTTTTTAAATGTGTTGAACCAGATCTACAATTGAACCGTCTAAAACTCGTTGACCCAGCCGGTTTTGTGGCGACCCGATTGAAACGATGACCCAGTCGGGTCAGTTCTAAATCACAAAAAACAAAAAAAATTATTGCTTTTCTATTTTTACATAAAATTGTATTATTTAATAAACATGAGAATTTAATTTTATTTTTATTATCAAAATATAAGTAAATATTAATATATATAGATTAAAATAATTAATTATTTAATAATTATTATTCTAGATTAATTACATTGAACTTCTGGTTCGAACCCAGTTGGACCACTGAACTACGGCCCGCGACCTTTTTAGGGTCTGTGTCCGGGTTGGATCTAATAACTATAATCTCAATCATGTAATACACAATTTGTTAAGTAGATAAAAAAAAAATAATTAGACAACCAAAACAAATAATAATTAAGCAAAATAAGGATAATTTTGTCAAATTCAAAAAAAATTTTAGGCCAATTTGTTATTCCACTTCATCCGGCCCTCCCCGTTATATAATATAATTTACATGCTCAAAAAAATCATATTTACTACTGTAAAAAGCTAATCATATTAATTTACTTGGGTTTTGAAATTTGTTTGAAGAAATAAGTTTTATTACAATAATAATAATATAACTAAACTTATCATTATTTATCTGTGTCGCTTTCTCTTATCAAAGGGCCTGTCATTGGCATAATAATAATTGCTCGTACTAGTCTCTAATGTCTAAACATGGAGGAAGCAAATAGTATGTGAACTCCAATAAGGATCTCCCCTTTCTTTCTTTCATATTCCACTGATTACTCTAACCATTTTTTTTTTCCCTCTATTATTTCTTGGTTTCTTACTCCATTTCATGATTAAACAGCAGTGGTGGTGGAAACGGAGGACATCACTGTCTCTGTGGCCCCTGCTTCTGCTCCTCAAGAAGGTAAGTATAATTTGCTTCTTTACTATATACCCTTTAGTAGGGGTGAGAGTTTGGATATTTGGTTTGGTCATTATAAATTTTGGTTTGGTCTTTGGACTGACCAAACTTTTCTCAGGCTGTCCGAACCAATGTCCGAAGACCAAAACCCAAAGACCAAATAACCAAAATTTTTTTTGGTTTGGACAGCTATTATCCGAAATGTCCGAAATTTTGTACAACATAACTATTCCATCCCATTTAAGAAGATTTTTGTTGTATATTTGTTTTAATTAAACCTTGCAGGTAACCTCTCAAGAGCAAAAGTATTCTCTCCATAAATGGATTCCATAGCTAGCAAGGGAGAAAAGATGAGGGAAGTTGTTAAAGAATAAAATTTAACTAGAGGTCTTTCAAAATTCCCTATACTTACCATCAATTGTTTATACTTTTTGCACAAAAGACCTGTTGTAAGTTGTAACCTTGTTACAAAATTTCTAGAAAAACGGTGCACCAATATTACATATATGCATGCTGTTGAGCAGCAGTAAAGAGAGCACATAATGCTTATTTTTAAGTCCAGATCCAATTGGATCTTTGGACTGTCCAAATTTCTTTGAGGCTGACCAAATCCAAATTTTTTAAAATATTGGGCCTGACCGGTCCAAACCAAAATTTTAAATTTTGGTTTGGACTTGACCAAAATTAATAAATATTGGTTCAAACATTGGTCTTTTTGGTCAGTTTGGATCCGGGCCTCACCCATACCCTTTAGTTAGATTTTTGTGTTTGGTCTTATAATATTATTCCCTCATCCCTTTGTACTTTAAATTCCAGCCTCATCAACACAGGAGGAGGAGGATAGAGATGAGATATTCTTGAGCAGAGCAATTGACGAAGCTTATAAAGCTGTGGAATCTGGAGACGGGCGTCCCTTTGGTGCTGTTGTGGTACGAAACGGGGAGGTGGTTGTGAGTTGCCACAACATGGTCTTGAAGCATACCGATACTACTGCCCATGCCGAGCTCATTGCAATCCGTGATGTAAATAATTAATCTAGGGCTTGAAAATGAAATGTTATGATTGATCTTGGCATCTAATTGTAAAAATCTTGAAATTGTATGACCTGGGTTTGTATGTATGCCTTGAACTTGTTTTATCTTTTTGACAGGCTTGTAAGAAACTCAACCAGATAAACCTTTCCGACTGTGAAATATATGCCTCTTGTGAGCCCTGCCCCATGTGCTTCAGTGCTATCACCTTATCTCGAATTAAGGTACTTACTACTTGCATTTTTTTATTTATTTCCAATCTGGATTGGATATGTAATTAAAAACAACTTATGTATGGTGCTTAAAATTGCCAGAGGTTGGTGTATGGAGCCAATGCCGAAGCAGCAGTTGCTATTGGCTTCAACCCTTTTATTGCGGGGACATTGAAGGGTGCAGATTTCCGTGAGAAGCCCCAGTTGGAGATCAAAAAAGTAGATGGTAAGGGAGAAGAGGTTTTTGAGAAGTCAAAGGGGAAATTCCAGATGTCCTAATAATACTTCGTCAGTTTTTTTTTCCTTTGCACAAAAATACTTTCAGTATGTATCTTGCATTACCAGATAAACTTTATGTGCTATTGAAATTGATATCCTATTAATCCGCAATAGAACAGGAGGAAAGGTTTTACTTACAATGGGGAGGAAACGTAAGCCGTAACCGGTAAGCCATAACTATGGTCTCATGAAAGTTAGTTAATGAATAATAATCATAGTGGATTTGCGAGCTTCTCACGCAGCTTAACAAGTTCACTCCACAATGCAATTGTCAGTAAACATGAGAGTCACATGATTGATTAGCATGTAAATATGTACATATCCTAAGCTAAAGAACTCTACATATTGAAGTATTGCTCTCTTTTCTAGAGATATTTTAGTATCTGTGACACTTTAGTAAACTGGGCATTTGGCTCTATTTTTCATGTGCATAGTACTCTCTGGTCCACTCCTTTCGCGTGAGACAAGTAATGGCTTGTTCCCTTTTCTCTTGGGAAGTCTCGCAAAGGATATGCAATTGGCGGGGCATCCCATAGATTGCTCCGATTTTCTGTCTAATTGATTGGATCCTTGAATGTTCATCATACCCAAGGAATCATTACAATAAGTCCAATTAAGTTTTCCAGCAATCCTAACATACACGGGGTTTACTTGTACATTTCCAGCATCTTTTAAGTTGTCCAAATACTTACTACAAAAATTGACAAGTCATGCCTTTACTTTCTTCGCCTTCACTTCATGCGCTTTGGCGTTTCTCGTCATTTAAGTCTTTGTAAGTTTCTTTGCATTTGCGCTGGAGATTTAATGAGTTAAGCACATTTGGTTTTTCTATTAGCTAGCAAAGTGTTATTTTGAGCAACATAGAGATTTGTGAGCTATTCCAGGTAGGTTTTCAAATAGGCTTTAGTGAAACTCACACCGAAAAATTATGCCCAATCTGTCACGATCCAAGAAGCCCAAGGCGCACAAGGTTTTTAATTAGGCTTGATAGTTCACGTGCTGGATAGACTATTCTTATTACGCTTAAGCTGACCACTCAAAGATCCAATAGGAATTTACATGTAGAGAAACCTAGTCATGATAGAAATTCTTGTTCGGTAAGTAAGAGAGAGCCTTGCAGTACCTATATAAAAAGGATGCATGGGGGAATTGTTGGGCGTGCATTGGTATTAAGAATTTTCTTAATAATAATAACGAGTTTTCTCTCATATGTTGTCTTTCATATATTGCTTTATTCTCTTGCGTATATGTGCACGGACTAATGCCTTTTTTGGTACCTTTGTTGCTTATGATTATCACTATTCATACTAGAATTTTAATTTGGTCATATTTCTTCCCTAAATTGAACCAGATTTGCCTATTTTGGTTTTTCTGACAGTTTTACCCCTAAAATCAATGACGTGTTAGTTTTTTCACCGACATGTCATCAAAGTAGGTCCCACTGGCCTATCTGAGCCGGTTAACCCTGTTGTCCGAAAACCGACCCAAACACCTTCCCACCTGATAACCCAAATATCTATTTTTAAAATTTAAAATAGAATGCAGATTACTAGAGCAAAAAGAAATATCTATTTTTAAAATACAATTTTGGAAAAAAAAATAATAAAATAAAATAAAAAGGAAAATAATAAAGAATGCCCAGTTCGGGTCGGATTTCGATTAGGCTTTGGGTGTCCACCGGGTTTCGGGTCAGTTAGGTGAAGAACCGTGTGAAAAAACTGACACGTCATTGATATCAGGGGTAAAACGGTCAATATAACCAAATTAGGCAAATCGGGTTTAATTGAGGGACGAAATATGATCAAATTGAAACATCGGTATGAATTGTGATAATCAAGAGCAACACAGGTACCAAAAAAGGCATTAGTCCGTATGTGCACGTGTGATTATTTAGTTTGACAAGTCAAAGGCTTAGTGAAACGCCCCAACTTGTTTTTACCAAACATAGCAAACACAAGCCAGAACTACTTTTATTACAACAGCAGACAGTAATTATACAACAGAAATCGAGATAACATCCGTCACTCGAGCACGGGGACCTTTACTATAGTCATCAAACATCAACACACAACAGCAGCAGCAGAAAATATAAAGCATCAACAGAAGCAGAGTGACGAGAAAACAGCAGCGGAAGACTCTATGCACATGCAGCGGAGGTATGGATCTAGGGTCAAGTGAAGAAGATACAGCAGCTGGTCGTACACTATACCAGTACTACGAGCAACTCATCCTACGTGATGAAACCACGTAGGCGAGGGGTGAGTCCAAAACGCTCACCGGTACAATAAAGTACAATCATAGATAAACAGTAATATGGAAGCAACTATAATACTTCAAGGTAGGAAAGAGAAACAAGCAAAAAAGAATATACTGAAACAAGACTAGTTAACTATTCAAATTTTAGTATCCGGGCCCGTCACTAGACAAGCTAGGGTCGTACCAGGTTATCAACATGTTCCGGGTGCCAGAACAAAAGAGAACCCGGGATAGACATCCCAATAATCAAACAAGGATAGACATCCCAAATATTAAACAGGGATTGACATCCCAAGCATAGACATGCCTAAGTAACCCGATCATGGACACCACAAAACAGTATTAACCCATCAAGTCATACCACTACTTTCCACGTGACATTTAAGTCTTCAACTCAATTTCCAATTATCCAATTCCTCAAGATGTCCATCATATCAATTCAACAACAACGACAATAACAGAGTTGCTCAACAATAACCAACTCAACAGTACAATCAAACAATTCAAGCAACAGAGATTTCACAACAGTATTACAGACAACATATCAAAGGTTATCCATCCTCACCTTAGCCGATTATCAATTATGAAACTCCTCAACAGGTTCCAAATCCGGTTCCTTGTTGTACTGCTCGCTATCAGCTCCTATAATAAATAATAAATATATACACATAAGATGCACAACAATGATATGCTAATGATGATAATCTAATACTATAAGTCCTACACAATATCTTTGTCTAACTTGATTATTATCTTGGTTTATTATTATTATTTTTACTTTTACTTTGATAACACCCTTTCCTAAATTTTCTCCATAAAAATTATTTACCATAACATACACATTTTTCTCCAATATGTATATTCCATACTTATTTTTTTCCAAAATATAATCCTGCATGTGTATATTCCTCTTCTCCTTTTTTTAATTTTATTTTCGGACTGGGCTAGACCATCAAATAGCCCAGCCCAACAAGTCCAGACTAGAGGCCCCAGGTGCAGAGGCCCAAACCAAGGCAGGAACCCAAGCACGCAGGCCCAAACTAAGGCCTGACCCAGCACCCAAGACCCAGATCTATTCCGGGTCGGGTCAAACACGGGTGAAGCGAGTCGTCTTCAACCCGCAGCTCACCTTGGTGAGTTGCAGCGGCGGCTTGCGTCTGGGAAGGCGGCGGCACGACAGAGCAAGGCGAGGGTGACGCGAGGAGGAGATGACGTGAACGGCTGCGGGTGGCGCTTGGCGGCGGCGAAAACGGTGGCTCCTAGTAGCAGCGTCGGTGTGGCCTGCAGCGACAGCGTGCGAGGCGGATACGGCAGAGAGGAGAGGAGAGAGAGGAAGGAAAAAATGGCGGCGGCCGGCTGTGGTGATGTGACTCGGGTGGTGGTGTCGTGGTGGTTGAACTGTGGTGGTGGTCTTGGGTTTTGCGTGGCCGGGTAGGAGAAAGAAGAAGAAAAGAAAGTGGGGGTGAGGGGTTGCTGTAAAACGTTAGCGTTTTGCCCTGCGTGTGTGTTATTTTCATTTTTTTTTCCTTTTCTTTCCTTCTTTGGTTGCACTGGTTACAGGTTTGTGTTTGCAGGGTAAGGTGAGTACTGGGTTTGTGTTTACTGGTTATGGGTTTTTAGCAGGAAGAGGTGAGTGTTTATACTGGTGCATGAACGGGCAAGAAAAGCAAAGCTTGTATCGACTTGTTTGAGTTAAAGGTGCAGGAAAATGACACTGGTTTGCGTTAAAACGCACCACATGCATGGTGCAACTAGAGTAAGCTGATAAAGATGGTGGATGATGCGACAAATATTATCATCGAGCGGGTATCGTTTGGACCAACAAATAACTATTATACCCTCTTACTTTATTTTTGGTCTGTTCCTTCGAGGTTAAACTCGACTTTTTCGAAAATTTCTGGAACCGAAAAATACAAACTTTGGTCCGGAAGATCCGCAGAAAATCCCGAACGTGGGGTAGCACTCGATATCGGGATCCAATGCTTGATTTACCTTAAATTACTTACCCAAGATTAATTTTATAAGGTAAATTACTGTACAAAGCCTTTTATAGTCCTGATAAAAATATAAATTTTACCTGGGCTGTTACAGTCTACCTGTAACGTCCCGGCTTGTCGACTGTCACTACAGACCAACACAGGACCTTTCCAACATGCTTTGTCCTCACTCGCATGTTTTCGGGGAAAACTTCCCAAGAGGTCACCCATCCTAGAATTGCTCCGGTCACCCATCCTAGAATTGCTCCAAGTCAAGCACGTTTAACTTTGGAGTTCTTCTGGAATGAGGACCGAAAAGGTAGGTGCACCTTGTTGATATAATTAGTACCCATCAAACCGTTTAAGCTATTCTCAATTGTACAGTCCCATTCCTGTACAACCTCGAAATCACTTCATTTGAGCTATTCTTAATTATACAGTCGTATACCCATATAAGTACGAAATCGCCCCAACTGTATAGCCCCATCCCTACACAGTCTCAGGATCTCTCCTATTCCGGTGTGGATTCGATTCGTTCCTGTGCCCCTCCGTCTAGAAGCCTGCCAGAAGCCGCTCCTTGTCCATGCTCATCCCGACACCGGCGTTCACTTCCCGCCCTCATAGACCCCGGGATGTCACAGACCCACCAGCTTCCGTTAGGTTCGTCCCCGAACCCTGCATCGTACTAGAGGAGTCCTGGAGCTCCGCTACCAACTGTAAAGTCCCGGCTTGTTGACTGTCACTACAGACCAACACGGGACCTTTCCAACATGCTTTGTCCTCACTCGCATGTTTCCGGGGAAAACTTCCCAGGAGGTCATCCATCCTACAATTGCTCCAAGTCAAGCATGTTTAACTTTGGAATTCTTCTGGAATGAGCACCGAAAAGGTAGGTGCACCTTGTTGATATAGTTAGTACCCATCAAACCGTTTAAGCTATTCTCAATTGTACAGTCCCATTCCTGTACAACCTCGAAATCACTTCATTTGAGCTATTCTTAATTATACAGTCCCACACCCATATAATTATGAAATCGCCCCAACTATATAGCCCCATCCCTACACAGTCTCAGGATCTCTCCTATTCCGGTGTGGATTCTATTCGTTCATGTGCCCCCCGTCTAGAAGCCTGCCAGAAGCCGCTCCTTGTCCATGCTCATCCCGGCACCGGCGTTCACTCCCCGTACTCATAGACCCCGGGATGTCACACTACCCCCCTTAAAAGAATTTCATCCTCGAAATTCACTCCATTCCTGTGAAGAGAAGTAGGTACTGGGTCCGCATGTGCTCTTCAACTTCCCATGTAGACTCATTAGCAGAATGCTTACTCCACTTAACCTTTACCATGAGGATGGTACGGTTCTGCAATTGCCGTACTTCTCGGGCAAGGATCTGCTCCGGTACCTTTGTATATGTAAGATCCTCTGCCACTTCAACATCTGTCGGTGTCACAACATGACTAGGATCTGACTGGTATCTCCTCAGCATATAGACGTGGAACACGTCATGAATGCGTGATAGCTCCTCAGGTAATGACAACCTATATGCCAAAGGTCCGATTCTTTCCACGATCTCATAAGGTTCGATATATCTGAGACTCAATTTTCCTCTCTTTTCGAACCTGATTACGCCTCTCCATGGTGTGACTCGGAGGAAAACCTTTTCTCCAATCTTGTACTCCATCTCCTGCTGATGCTTGTCGGCGTAGCTCTTCTGTGGGTCTTGAGCAGCTCTCATGCACTGTTTCACCGTCTGGATCTTATCAACTATTTGTTTAACCAAGTTCAGACCAACGATCAAACGAAGTCCTTCTTCATCCCAATAAACTGGACTCTGACACATCCTTCCGTAAAGAGCTTCAAATGGTGGCATTCTAATGTTGGAATGATAACCATTATTGTAGGCAAACTCTGTCAATGGCAAGTACTTGTCCCAACTTCCACTAAAGTTAAGTGCACAAGCCCTTAGCATATCCTCCAACGTCTGTATAGTCCTTTTTTATTGTCCTTCTGTCTGTGGATGAAAGGCAGTACTGAAACTCAACTTGGTTCCCAAAGCTGTTTGTAGACTTTTTCAAAAGCGTGAGGTGAATCTAGGATCTCTGTCTGAAACTATAGACTTAGGAATACCATGTAGCCTTACAATCTCAGCAACATACAACTTCGCCAACTTGTCCACAGTATCGGTCTGCTGAATGGAAAGGAAATGGGCCGATTTTGCCAATCGATCAATGATGACCCAAATAGCATCATGTTGCTTCTGAGTCATCGGTAACCCAATCACAAAATACATGGTGATCATCTCCCATTTCTACTCTGGCACTGCCAACGATCTCATTTTGCTTGCTGGAGCTTGATGTTTAGCTTTTACCTGCTGGCAAGTAATGCACTTTGCTACATACTCTGCCACATCCTTCTTCATACGCGACCACCAATAATGGCTCTTCAGGTCCTGATGCATCTTAGTGTTTCCAGGATGCATTGCATATGGTGTCATGTGTCCCTCTTCTAGAATATGACTACGCAGGTTACCGAAATTAGGAACACATAAACGCTTCCCAATCATCAGTGCGCCATCTTCAACCATCCGAAACTTATCCTCTTTCCCATTGAGTACTCTTTCTTTCAGCTTGATCAAGTTAGGATCTCCATCTTGTAACTCAACAATCCATCCTCTCAGGTTGGATTTTATATCCATATGTGCTAGCAAGGCACCTGTGTCATCTATTGTCAGGTGAACTCCCAACTTCCTTAACTCGATAAGTGAGGGTACCGAGTAAGTGGTGGAAGCATCCTCTGGTTGTCTCCGGCTGAGCGCATCAGCTACAACAATAGCCTTTCCTGGATGGTACTCAATAGTACAATTATAATCATTCAGCAGCTCAACCCAATGTCTTTGCCGTAGGTTAAGTTACTTCTGAGTCATGATGTACTTGAGACTCTTATGGTTTGTGAAAATCCGGTATCTTTCTCCAAACAAGTAATGTCGCAAGATCTTCAAAGCAAGGATTACTGCAGCCATCCCTAGATCGTGTGTCGGGTAGTTCTTCTCATGTGGTCTTAACTATCTCGAGGCATAAGCAATCACCCGACATTTTTGCATCAATACTGCTCCCAAGCCAAGACCTGAAGCATCACAGAATAACGTGTACTCCACTCCTGGCTTAGGTACTGTGTAAACTGGTGCTGACGTCAACTTCTTCATCAGCTCGTCAAAACTCTTCTGACAGGCATCACTCCATACAAAAGCTTGATCATTCCTCAACAGCATGGTCATGGGACCAGCGATCAAGGAAAATCCCTCGATGAACCTCCTGATGCGGACATGGATGCGGACACTCAAGGAACAGCTGGCGAGTTGGTGTTCTCCACGGGTCTAATTACACGGGCTCGATCCAAGAAGATCAAAGATCAATTGCAATAATAAGTTCAAACATTGCTCAATCTCGAGTTGCAAGAAGATCGAGTAATCAAGATGGGAGAAGAGCTTATGAAGAAACCCACATGCAACACTGTGTGGGAAGGAATAGAAGAGGCCTAGAAGACAGTCGACCTCATTGGGCCACACCTGGGCCATGTCGACTTTTATTGTTAAATTAGGGGGGCCGAATTTTGTTTATTGTTTTTATTATTTTTTTATTATTAATGGTCCAATTAATGGGCTGAAACTATATTTTATTTTGGGTTTATTTTGTTGGGTTTTAATTAGTCCAATTTTTTGTTGGATTAAAAGTCAAATCCTAGTCCATTAGGGTTAGTGTGGCTGACTTGGCCTTAGGGTTAGGGAGGCTACTCCAAGTCGGCAAAGGATTGCTCTGTAGCCGAATTGGGAGCTCTATAAATAGGACATTTATGCTTTGTTTTTAGACAGATTATTTGAGAAATAAAAAGTTCAGAAAAGCTTGAATAATCTCACATCAAGAGAGGAGTCTCTTTGCTTGTTTTCATTTTAGAGATTTGCTAACAATTGCAGGCAGTGATATTTGCTATTGTGATTCATATTCCTTTGTGCTTTTGTTTCTTTGTTGTCTAGCACCGAGAGATTAGGAGGTGGAGGGACTATCGCGTCCATCTGTTGCCTAGCACGGATTGTTAGGAGGTGAAGAACAACGGTGCATAAAAGCGTGCACGATTGGTGGTGATTTGAGATCGGGACAATCTTAGATTCGAAGGTGCCTCTGGGGCCGGCTAGGTGTGCTGTCGTATCAATTTTGGTAGCGGACCTCAGGTTATCAAATCAATCAACTATCCTTTAATTTTCTGTGATTATTGTTTTTTTCTTCAGCCGAATTTTATTATATAAAAAAAAAATGACTGAACCCTGAATCAATTAGTCGATTTGTAGAATTGTTTTGTTGAGTGTTTCTTGAAATTTCGACAGCAAATTAAAAAAAAAAAGAAGAATTCGGTTGATTTGTTGACAACCAGATTGTTTTTGCAGGAATTCGGGAAAAGTTCCTACCCGAATTGAATCTTAAGTTTTCTTTCAGTTTGTTGTGTTGATAGCCGATTTCTTGCATTGGGTAATATTGTTTCATATTGCTCTATTGACCAAAAATCTACACATACAAACTGTTCTCCTTATGTGTGTTTTCTGTTCCTGAATTGAGTTAATCTTGCCTCTAGTTTCGTGAAGTTTGTCGATTCTTGTTAGGAAGTTCATTGATTCGATTGAATACGTGGTAATTTGTTATTATCTGTGATTTGTTTTTGGATCCTGACAAATAAAAGCCTAGCAAGGGACAAGAGAGTGAGTGAAACACAAGAGAGGGTGAGGTTATTTTCAGGAAGATGTAGCAGACACCAAAAAGCCAGGACTCGGAGAGCAGCAGACAGGACGAGCAAGGGGAGTCCTTACAATGGAGGGCATTGAGAGATGAGGTAGTCCGTCTCAACAACAAATTGCTCGACAAATTCGACGAGCTAACCGAGTTCAGGTGCACACATAGAGACGACATGGCGGAGCTGAAATGCCTACTTACAGGGTTGGCCGTCTAGGGAGAGCAGCTGCCACCATGATAGCAGCAGCAGCAGCAGCCCCCTCCACGCCAACACCAGCAACAACCGCCATTAGTCGAGGAACCAAGGCAGCGAGACGAATCGCAGCCAAGGGGCGAGATACTCGAGCCTCGGGAGCAAGCTGAACCTCGGAGGCGTTTGGAAGGCGAGTTTGAAGAAGAAGTATGGGAAGAGGAAGAGTGGCAGCCACATCACCAAGGCTATGGACGAGGTGGCAGAATGCCGAGAGGAAGAGGAGGTTATCAGAATCGACATTATGGAAGGAACAATGAATGGGAGCCATTCAACAATGTTGATGCCAACATGAATAACATCAAGATCAAGATACCTTCTTTTCAGGGAAGAGGAGATGCAGACGCTTACAATGAATAGGAGCAAAGAGTTGATATGGTTTTTATTTGTTATCACTTTTCCGAGGAAAAGAAGATTAACCTAGCTACTCTTGAATTTACTGATTATGCTCTTAAATGGTGGAACAAGTTTTTGTTGGACAGGCATCGTGCAGGACAAGGACCCCCTCAGACATGGGCTGAATTGAAAGGCATCATGAGGAGGAGATATGTACCGAGCTACTACTATACCGATTTGCACCAAAAGCTGCAAACCTTGAGGCAAGGTACAGAAAGAATCGATGAGTATTATAAGGAGATGGAAGCACTGATGCTTCAGGCGAATATAGAGGAGGAACCCCAAGAAACCATTGCACGATTCCTTGCTGGAATGAACTGGGAGATTGCTAATGTTGTGGAGCTCCAACATAATCTAGACATTGGTGATGTTGTCGAGAATGCAATCAAGGTGGAAAGGCAGCTGAAGGCATATAATAACAGTAGGGGTTTTTGAGGGCCTTACATCACATCCAGTTCGTCCAATTGGAATCAACAAAAGTACACCCCAGAAGAGAAGCCAAGAGAGGAAAAGACAAGACTGGCCGACTACAAACCAGCCCCAAAGGCAAGCCAGTCGACTTCTTCCTCCACAACTAAGCATCGGGATATGAAGTGCTTCAAGTGTGCAGGTATTGGACACATTGCTTCCCAATGTCCAAACAAGAAGGTGATCTATGTTCGGGAAGGGGGAGAGCTATACTCGGATGATGAGGAGGACGACTCATATGTTAACATGCCCGAGTTGGAAGATGTTCCTATGGAAGATCGATATGTGCAAGAGGCGCCAGCATTTGATCCTTTACTTCTCGTGACCAGGCGAGCTCTTAGTGCACAGTTGAAAGAGGATGAGACCGAGTAGAGGGAAAATATTTTCCATACCAGATGCCATGTCGATGGCAAAGCATGTAGTGTGATCATCGACAGTGGGAGTTGTGCGAATGTAACCAGTACCTTGATGGTGGAGAAATTGGGATTAGTAGTTTCGAAGCATCCCAATCCATATAAGCTGCAGTGGTTGAATGACATGGGTGAAATCAAGGTGACGAAACAGGTTCTTGTTACTATGACCATTGGTAATTATACTAACAAGATACTGTGTGATGTTATTCCTATGCATGCTTGTCACATCTTACTCGGTAGACCATGGCAGTATGACAGGCGTGTATGGCATGATGGCTACAAGAATAGGTACTCCTTCTCCATGGGTGAGCAGAAATTTATGTTAGCTCCATTGTCTCCACAGCAGATGTATTATGACCAGAAGCACTTGGAAAAGAGTGCTGAGGCAATGCGGAAAGAAAAGGCAGCCAAGCTGCAAAACAATGGTGAGCATGAGAGGATAGCCGAGGGCTATGCAAAAGGAGAGGGTGTGCAAAAGGCTGAGAACCTTGGAAAATGAGAGCTGAAATATAAAGAAAAACAAAGGAGTGAAGTCGACAATGAGGGAGAGAAAAGGAGAGCCAATGTCGACTTGGAGAGAAAAAAAGAGGGGAAAAAAACAGAACTTCTATGCAAATGTGAGGGATTTTAGGGTAGCATGTGCGGGAAGAAAGGATATTTTGGTGCTCTTATACAAGGGCGCTTATTTTTCTGACACTGACCTTAATCCCGATATTCCTAGTTCTGTTGTTTCTGTTTTGCAGGATTTTCGGGATGTGTTTCCAGAGGAACTACCAAAGGAATTGCCACCTATTCGGGGCATAGAACACCAAATTAATTTTGTTCCTGGCGCAAAAATTCCAAATCGGCCAGCATATAGGGCCAACCCCGAGGAGACCAAAGAGATTCAAAAGCAAGTTGACAAATTGCTTGCAAAGGGGTTGGTTCGGGAGAGTTTGAGTCCATGTGTTGTACCAGTGATTCTAGTGCCAAAGAAGGACGGTACGTGGCGTATGTGTGTTGATTGTCGCGCAATCAACAAAATAACAGTTAAGTATCGCCATCCTATCCCTCGACTTGATGATATGCTTGACGAATTACATGGTGCATGCATATTTACTAAGATTAATCTCATGAGTGGTTACCATCAAATTCGCATGAAAGTAGGTGATGAGTGGAAAACTGCATTCAAAACTAAATATGGATTGTATGAATGGTTGGTAATGCCGTTTGGTTTAACTATTGCTCCTAGCACATTTATGCGATTGATGAATCATGTCTTGAGAGCCTTCATAGGAAAATTCATGGTTGTGTACTTTGATGACAAACTTATCGATAGCAGCAATGAACATGAGCATATTGAACACCTTAGATTAGTATTGGAGGCTCTTAGGGCCGAAAAACTATTTTCCAAGTTAAAAAAGTGTACATTCTGCATGGATAGCGTTGTTTTTCTTGGTTATGTTGTGAGTTCCAAGGGAATCGAGGTCGACCAAGAAAAGGGACAAGCCATAAGGGAGTGGCCGATTCCTACAACAGTCTCACAGGTAAGGTCTTTTCATGGGCTTGCTAGCTTTTACAAAAGGTTTGTGAAAGATTTTAGCACAATTGCTGCACCTTTGAATAAGATTGTTAAGAAAGAAATTGGGTTTTAATGGGGACAGGAGCAAGAGGATGCATTTAATACTTTGAAGGATAAGTTATGTACTACTCCTATTCTTAAATTGCCTGATTTTAACTCAACCTTTGAGGTTGAATGTGATGCCTCTGGTATAGGCATAGGTGCTGTTCTTTTGCAGAATAGGAGGCCAATCGCTTATTTTAGCGAAAAGTTGAAGTGTGAACAGCTGAACTATTCGACATATGATAGAGTTGTATGCACTTATGCAGGTGTTGCAAACGTGGTAGCATTACCTATGGCCAAAGGAATTCGTGATCCACACCGATAATAAAAGTTTGAAGCATCTAAAGGGCCAAGGTAAACTGAACAAGAGACATGCTAAATGGCTCGAGTTCATAGAGACGTTTCCCTATATGGTGAAATACAAGCAAGGTAAGGATAATGTCGTAGCCGATGCAATATCACGAAGGTATGCTCTTATTACTTCTCTTAGTTCGAAATTAATGGGATTTGAGCATATTAAGGACCTGTACAAAGCTGATCATGATTTTGCTTCTATCTATCCTGCTTGTGAACATGCTGGGTTCGGTAAGTTTTACATTGATGCAGGATATTTGTTTAAAGAACATAAACTTTTCATTCCAGCTTGTTCAATGAGAGAATTGCTTGTTAGGGAGTCTCATGATGGAGGCTTAATGGAACATTTTGGTGTTGCTAAAACACTTGACATCTTGCATGAGCATTTTTATTGGCCATATATGAAGAAAGATGTTGAGCGAGTTTGTGCAGGTTGTGTTTCATGTAGACAGGCGAAATCAAAAGTGCAACCTCATGGGTTGTACACGCCACTGCCTGTTCCGGATAGTCCTTGGACTGACTTGTCTATGGACTTTGTTATTGGGTTACCTCGGACCAAGTGGGGACATGATAGTGTATTTGTTGTTATTGACAGGTTTAGCAAAATGGCACATTTTATTGCTTGTCATAAAATAGATGATGCATCTCATGTTGCTGACTTGTTCTTTAGGGATGTTGTGCGATTGCATGGCCTTCTTAAAACCATTGTTTCAGACAGGGATTCTAAGTTCCTCAGTCACTTCTGGCGCATGTTATGGGGTAAGTTGGGGACCAAGTTGTTATTCTCAACGACTTGTCATCCTCAAACGGATGGAAAGACTGAAGTGGTAAACAGAACTTTGGGATCTTTGTTGCGTGCTGTTGTGGGTAAAAATTTGAAAACTTGGGGAGAATGTTTGCCTTTGTTCGAGTTTGCTTATAATAGGAGCATACATTCTTCTACGAGTTATTCACCTTTTGAAATTGTTTATGGTTATAACCCACTAAACCCTTTGGATTTGTTGCCTTTACCTGTTAATGAGCTTGTGAGTGCAGATGGGCAGCAAAAAGCAAAGTTAGTGCGGTCTATTCATGAGAAAGCACGACAGTATATGGAGACAAAGAACAAGAAGTATGCTCAAAGAGCTAGTCAAGGGCGCAAACTTGTGCGGTTTGAGCCTAGA
Source organism: Turnera subulata (assembly GCA_028386065.3). NCBI lineage: Eukaryota > Viridiplantae > Streptophyta > Magnoliopsida > Malpighiales > Passifloraceae > Turnera > Turnera subulata. The sequence continues at coordinate 144,418 of JAKUCV010000419.1, read as the reverse complement.
GATTGGGTTTGGGTACACTTTCGGAAGGAAAGGTTTCCTAAGCAAAGGAAATCTAAGTTGGATCCACGTGGCAATGGACCATTCCAAGTTCTTGAATGCATTGGCGACATTGCTTACAAGATTGATCTGCCAGGTGAGTATGGTGTTAGTGCCACATTCAATGTATCTGATCTTACTTCCTTTGACAATGCAAGTACTGATTCGAGGGAGAATCCTTTTTAGCAAGAGGGGAATGATGCGGACACTCAAGGAACAGCTGGCGAGTTGGTGTCTCCCACGGGTCCAATTACACGGCCTCGATCCAAGAAGATCAAAGAGCAATTGCAACAACAAGTTCAAGCATTGCTCAATCTCGAGTTGCAAGAAGATCGAGTAATCAAGATGGGAGAAGAGCTTATGAAGAAACCCACATGTATCACTGTGTGGGAAGGAATGGAAGAGGCCTAGAAGACAGTCGACCCCATTGGGCCACAATTGGGCCATGTCGACTTTTATTGTTAAATTGGGGGGCCGAATTCTGTTTGTTGTTTTTATTATTTTTGTTGGATTATTAATGGTCCAATTAATGGGCTGAAACTATATTTTATTTTGGGTTTATTTTGTTGGGTTTTAATTAGTCTAATTTGTTGTTGGATTAAAAGTCAAATCCTAGTCCATTAGGGTTAGTGTGGCCGACTTGGCCTTAGGGTTAGGGAGGCTACTCCAAGTCGGCAAGGGATTGCTCTGTAGCCGACTTGGGAGCTCTATAAATAGGACCTTTATACTTTGTTTTTTGACAGATTATTTGAGAAATAAAAAGTTCAGCAAAGCTTGAATAATCTCACATCGAGAGAGGAGTCACTTTGCTTGTTTTCATTTTAGGGATTTGCTAACAATTGTAGGTAGTGATATTTGCTATTGTGATTCATATTCCTTTATGCTTTTGTTTCTTTGTTGTCTAGCACCGAGAGATTAGGAGGTGGAGGGACCATCGCGTCCATCTGTTGTCTAGCACGGATTGTTAGGAGGTAAAGAACAACGGTGCATAAAGCCTGCACGATTGGTGGTGATTTGAGATTGTGACAATCTTAGATACGAAGGTGCTTCTAGGGCCGGCTAGGTGTGTCACCTCCGGTAGTATCTTGCAATCCGAACTTCAGATACACTCTTGGGAGGCTCCCATTCTAGAACAGCCTTAACTTTGGCGGGATCAACTTTTATTCAGTCTCTCGATACAATATGACCAAGGAAAGCAACTTCTCCAAGCCAAAACTCACATTTGCTTAACTTGGCATACAATTGTTTCTCCCGTAACTTCTGTAGCACCATCCGTATGTGTTCTTCGTGTTCTTCCTTGCTCTTCGAATATATCAGAATATCATCAATGAAGACTACCACAAATTTGTCCAAAACTTCAGTCAAGACCAAGTGCATCAAGCACATGAAAACAGCAGGTGCATTGTTCAAGCCAAAGGGTACCACGGTGAACTCGAAGTGACCATACCGTGTGCCAAATGCAATTTTTGTTATGTCTTTCTCCGCAATCTTAATCTGGTGGTATCCTAATCAAAGATCGATCTTGAAAAACACGGTAGCTCCTTGCAACTGATCGAAGAGATCATCAATCCTGGGTAACGGGTACTTGTTCTTCACCGTCACCTTGTTCAGCTGTCGATAATCTACGCACATGCGCAAACTACCATCCTTCTTTTTTACAAACAAAACTGGTGAACCCCAAGGTAATATACAAGGTCTGATGAATCCCTTCTCTAACAGTTCATGTAACTGTTGCTTCAATTCCTGAAGTTCTGTTGGTGCCATCCTATATGAAGCCATTGATATAGGTATAACATCTGGCATTAGGTCGATGGTGTACTCAACCTCTCTATCAGGAGACAATCCTGGTAGGTCTTCAAGAAAAACATCTGAAAACTCCTTCACCACTGCTATGTTCTCCAAAACAGGAGTCTGTACTTCTTCGCCAGTGACATAAGTCAACAAGGCGTCTGGACCATATGGCTTCATTCCATGGTCTTGGGTAGCAGAGATACTATATGCAGTAGCGGCTCTTCCAATTCTAGTTAACAAGATCTGTTGTCCTCCGTTGGAAGTCAATAGCACTTCCTTGGTACGACAGTTCACCAAAGCACTGTGTCTCGACAACCAATCCATCCCTAGGATTATGTCGAAACCTCCCATGTTCATCATAACCAACTAAGCAAGAAAGACCTCATCGTCGTTCAAAAGCGATATATCTCTACATACATGTGTTAACTTAACCACTATGCCCGCTGGTAACCTAACCCTCAACAGACGTATTAAACTCTCTTCTGCACAGTTATATTGTATTGCAAAACTTTGTTCGATAAAGGAATGTGTAGCACTAGGATCTATCAAGGTATATGCAATACTACCAAAAACTGTAAAAATACCTGCAATAACATCGGCATTCTCTGGATCTTCTTCAGATGTGATAACGAATGCCCTTGGGACAGTTGCACTCTGGTTCATAGCTGAATATGTTCTAGCAGGTGCAGCTCCACGTCCTTGTCTTCGGGTTGCTCCAAAACCACTCAGTACACTAGCTATCGAGGTTTGTACAGTCTGTGTAGAAGCTGGATTTCCTGACCTTCCCAACTTAGGGCATGAGGAATGGTAGTGTCCCATCTCATTGCACTCATAGCATCTCACTGTAGACAAAGGAGGTCTAGGACGGGTATCTCCAGAAGAAGCCCCTCCAGATTGTGTCCAAGAACTCCCTCGGTTGTTGTTGTAAGTGTTGCTCCATCCACGACCCCGAGATACTAGCATGGATTGATTCTGTCCATACCCTGGCTTGTTGGCAGTGGTCTGGAACCTCTTGTTTTGGTTCCCACCACTCTTTGCAGATCTCTTCTTTCGAATCTCTTCCATCTCTCTTTCATTCCCCATCCAGATGACCTCTGCTCGAAGAGCATCCGCAAGCATGTCTTGATAAGTCTCATAAACTTTACATCCCATGACTGTCTGGATGCAAGATCGTTAGCCATCTCAGAAACGCTTGCATCTAGCCTCCGGCGTAGACACATACTCTGTTGCATAGATGGATAAACGGTCAAACTGGATCTTGCAGTCATTCATCGACTTTCTGATTTGCTGTCGCAGACTCAAAAAACTGTCGCTTTAGCTGGTCTTGGTAGACATCTGTGACAAACTTCCTTCGAAACATCTCTCTAAATTGTGTCCAGGGCATGGTGATCGGTTTCACGAGGTCACGTGTTGTCGAATCCAACCAATCCACAACAACTCTGCGAAACATGGATGCGGCATACCTAGGCCACATGTTATCTGTGCATCTGAGTTTCAGCATCACTCGGTGAGCTTGACGAAGCTAGTCATCAGCTGCCTGTGTGTTGGTAAGCCCTTTAAAAGTATCAAGACCTAGCTTGGACAACTTGGTGTAGACAGGATCCTTGACAGGCCATTGATTCTCTTGTTCACGAGCTTCTTTGGCTTCTAAACGGGCATCTCCATCATCTTGACGCTGCAAAATCTGTGCCATGGTATGCATAATCTGTGATGTGTCCCCCGATGCTCCCGTGGGAACTTGTCCACCCACGACTGGTTGCGGATGATCGACCGATACTTGGTCATCGTCAAAATGCTACTCAGCATGTTGATTTCCTTCCACCGGATCCATTCGTACATATATGAGAATGTATATATGCAAGTTATACCAAGATTACGACCAGACTATGAACATACAAGCAAACAAACAAGCACAATTATCACCCTTAAGACCTACTACCTGGCTCCGCTACCAAAAATGAAACGCCCCGACTTGTATTTACCAAACATAGCAAACACAAGTCAAAACTACTTTTATTACAACAGCAGATAGTAACTATACAACAAAATTCAGTACAACAGAAATCCAGATAACATCCGTCACTCGAGCACGGAGACCTTTAGTATAGTCATCAAACATCAAGTACAATCATAAGTAAACAGTAATATGCAAGCAACTATAATACTTTAAGGAAGGAAAGAGAAACAAGCAAAAAAGAATATACTGAAACAAGACTAGTTAACTATTCAAATTTTAGTATCGGGCCCGTCACTGGACAAGCTACGGTCGTACCAGGTTAACAACATGTTCCGGGTGCCAGATCAAAAGAGAACCCGGGATAGACATCCCAATAAACAAATAGGGATAGACATCCCAAATATTAAACAGGGATAGACATCTCAAATATTAAACAGGAATAGACATCCCAAGCATAGACATGCTTAAGTAACCCGATCATGGACACCACAAAACAGTCTCAACCCATTAAGTCATACCACTACTTTCCACGTGACATTTAAGTCTTCAACACAATTTCCAATTATCCAATTCCTCAAGATGTCCATCATATCAATTCAACAACAACGACAATAACAGAGTTGCCCAACAATAACCAACTCAACAATACAATCAAACAATTCAAGCAACAAAGATTTCACAACAGTATTACAGACAATATATCAAAGGTTATCCATCCTCTTCTTAGCCGATTATCAGTTATGAAACTCCTCAACAGGTTCCAAATCCGGTTCCTTGTTGTACTGCTCATTATCAGCTCCTATAACAAATAATAAATATATACACATAAGATGCACAACAATGATATGCTAATGATGATAATCTAATACTGTAAGTCGTACATAATATCTTTGTCCAACCCGATTATTATCCTGGTTTATTATTATTATTATTTTTACTTTGATAATACCCTTTCCTAAATTTTTCTCCATAAAAATTATTTACCATAACATACATATTTTTTTCCAATATGTATATCCCATACTTATTTTTTTCCAAAATATAATCCTGCATGTGTATATTCCTCTTCTCCTTTTTTAATTTTATTTTCGGACTAGGCCAGACCATCAAATAGCCCAGCCCAACAAGTCCAGCCTAGAGGCCCCAGGTGCAGAGGCCCAAACCAAGGCAGGAACCCAAGCACGTAGGCCCAAACCAAGGCCTGATCCAGCACCCAAGACCCAGGTCTGTTCCGGGTCAGGTCAAACACGGGTGAAGTGGGTCGTCTTCAACATGCAGCTCACTTTGGTGAGCTGCAGCGGCGGCTTGTGTCGGGGAAGGCGGCGGCACGACGGAGCAAGGCGAGGGCAACGCGACGCGAGGAGGAGATGACGTGAACGGCTACGGGTGGCGCTTGGCGGCGGCGAAAACGGCGACTCCTAGTAGCAGCGACAGCGTGCGAGGCGGATACGGCAGAGAGGAGAGGAGAGAGAGGAAGGAAAAGAAGGCGGCCGCCGGCTGTGGTGATGTAACTCGGGTGGTGCTGCTGTGGTGGTTGAACTGTGGTGGTGGTCTCGGGTTTTGTGTGGCCGGGTAGGAGAAGGAAGAAGAAAGGAAGAAGAAAAGAAAGTGGGGGTGAGGGGTTGTTGCAAAACGTTAGCGTTTTGCCCTATGTGTGTGTGTTATTTTCTTTTTTTTTTTCCTTTTCTTCCCTTCTTTGGTTGCACTGGTTACAGGTTTATGTTTGCAGGGTAAGGTGAGTACTGGGTTTGTGTTTACTGGGTTATGGGTTTTTAGCAGGAAGAGGAGAGTGTGTATACTAGTGCTTGAACGAGCAAGAAAAGCAAAGCTTATATCAACTTGTTTGAGTTAAAGGTGCAGAAAAATGACACTAGCTTGCGTTAAAATGCACCGCATGCATGGTGCAGCTGGAGTAAGCTGATAAAGATGGTGGATGATGCAACAGATATTGCAGTTGTGAGGTTGACACGTGCAGGTGTGATAAGCCTGCTTAACAGAGCAGGTATTGTCTGGACCAACAAATAACTATTATACCCTCTTACTTTATTTCTGGTCCGTTCCTTCGAGGTTATACTCGACTTTTCTAAAAAATTCTGGACCCGAAAAATACAAACTTTGGTCCAGAAGATCCGTAGAAAATCCTGAACGTGGGGTAGCACTCGATATCGGGATCCAATGCTTGATTTACCTTAAATTAATTACCCAAGATTAATTTTATAAGGTAAATTATTGTACAAAGCCTTTTACAGTTCCGGTAAAAATATAAATTTTACCCTGGCTGTTGTGCTTAGACTGCAGGGGCGATTGTGCTGCACAATTCTTTGTGCCTGTGACAAGTGGTAGTGGAGCATCAAGTTTTATTCATAGGGAAGATCGAGGCTTGGGGGTTGTCAGACTTTTGCTTTAGTGCTTGTCAAGCAAGAAATTTTTTGCGTGCGGAGAAAGCTTGTTGGCCGAGGACTCTTTTTCTTTTACAATAGTCGATTACTACAGAAACGAAGGGGTTATCAATTTTCAAGTTTGGTTTTTTAATTACAAAAGTCGACTCTTGTAGTTGGTGGGCTTGCAAGTTGTTTTGGTTGTTTTTTGTGCTTTGCCGATTGAGGGTTTCTGTTTGGTGTTGTCGACTGTGGTTGTGTAGAATTATTTGGAGTTTTTTGTTGATGATTCTTAGGCAATTCAAGTAATTGTTTTGTTCTTGAAGGTTGTCGACTTTTACTGTATTAGTGATTGTTGGCTTTTCTTGTTGCGAAATAATCACGTTGTGATGGAGGATTGTTTGAGTTTTTGTGTTAGACATGACGAGTAAAGGCATGTTGCCTTAAAGGGATGCGATGAGCAAAATCACACAGTTGGTTGATCCGAAGAAGGGTGAGCTGAAGAAGGTTGAGCCTGAAAGGGGTCGATCACCAACGCGAAGTAAATCCAAGCATTGCAACCCAACGAGTGACATAGTCCAAGTCCTTCGGGATCGCCTAGATATAATTTGGGGACGGTTGGACAAACTTGAGGAGCACATGTTCTCTTTAGGCTCACAATTTGGCCCAGAACTTGATGTTCATGAGTTCACAACTTTATTTTTTATTATTTTTAATATAAAATAATTAAAACAATCGAATGTTAAACTCTAGTGGACCCTAGCCATCTTGATCTACAGCTTTCATTGGTTCCATATCTGTCCGGTTTTAATAACCTCTCGAAGAGGCAAGGACTCTAAACTTGAAGAGGTGCTGGAACAGAGTGACATTGTTGGGATGATGTGGATATTCCCCAGGCCATTTTAAGGAGTAGAGGTCGTAAGATAGTTTGGTATTCTTACTATGGGACGCGGAATATTTTAACTTTTTTGTCGCACTATGTGAGAAGCAAAGGTCTTAAACCTGCTGTAGGAATTTTTTGGTTGATACTGTGGTGTGCTAGCCCTTTAGGGTATTGGACAAAAGCCTCTGGTGGCTTGATAGTTGGTAGTTGGTCTTTGGGTTTGGCCTATTGACTTAGGTTGATAATTTAAAATAGGAGCAACAATGTTATGGTTTTTTTAAAAAATCTCTGGTGGGATTTAAAGTGAGTTTTGCGCTAGAGTAGCCAATTCTATCTCAAGTAGATGTTGCATCACTCACCGCCGGCGCCCTTCTTCTCGAGTGTATTGCTTTTGGTTTTCATCAAAATTCTAGGGCCTTGTATGTTCTCTAAGGATTGTCTCTCTCTATATTCTTGTAGCGCTTTGATTTGGACTGTTGGTGCCTTAATTTAATCTCTAACTAGTGACCCCTCCATGTTACATGATTGGATGGTAACATGTAAATATATATATGATGTGACCCAAAATATTAGTGGACCCGACAAACTCTCAAGCCCTTAGCCTACACTACACGACGACCCAAATAACGAAACAAAACAGAAAGGTCCATGCCAACCAAGGGGTTCCCCGGGAAGCTCCACGGTAGCCCCGGAACCTAGACGGGAAACTCAGCGTCCTTGAACGTTCCATCTATTCTTCCCGAGGAAGCCAAGCTCCCAGAATTCATACACAAAATCAGGGAAAGGATGGCCTACAAAACTTGCCCACAAAGGAATTAAGAGGGCCCACAAACTTGCTCACAAAGGAATCAATAGTGTATTCAAGGCTCTATAAATACAGAGCCTATTTTATGTACAAACAAATGGCAAATTGAAGGGAATAATACAATTTTCATTTACTCTCTCAATTTTTCCATATCATTTGGCAACCATAGTGGGAGCCCGAGAGGTTCCCTCACGAGAATTCCTTTTGAAGAATTGCGGATCCCCGGAGCAGGAAGCCGGAGACTGAGCCCGAGAGGTTCCCCGCGGGATCCTATTGAAGGAGATGCAGATGCAGATGCGGACGCAGACGAAATACAAAGATGCAGAGGCAACACGTTCAACAAATCATCAAACGTCCCAGTTGACGACAAACTGGAACAACTTCAAGTAGGATCCAATGGATCAAACTAATCAAGGCGCAACTATGGAGCCTAACATGTGCAAGTTAAATGCTGGAAAATCAAGCAAGTGCGATTCAGTTCGAGTCAGCCACCAACAACCAACAATCAAGCAAGAGAAAATCAACAACCGGACCTATGAAGTCTATGCAATCTGAAACTGGTTCAACAGCAATGCCGAGATTCGGCCAAAAACGGAATCCAACTGGTTCCCATGGCCAAGCTGTGGCCTCACGACCTCTGCCCACCGACGTACCTCTGCTTGGCTGCGATCCAACCAAATCAAAGTACGGCCATTCAAGTCCCGACCAAGGCCGGTTCGTTCACAGCAACAAGCAACATGAGGAGGAAACGGTTCCTACCTGAGGCCACCGTGCATGAGATTTTCAAGGGCGAAGGCCCGCAGAGTTTCTGGAGCAAAAAAAAAAACCCATGGAGGCACTGAGGCTCAAGTAGCCGCACTCGGTCGCCGAGTCGGTGAGCTCTATGGATACCGCCATGCCACGCCACCCATCGTGTAAAAAAGGAATTGTTACTCGTTCTCCGTCGGTCGTGTCGTCGTGGAGAGGAACACTGCTTACTGGAGTTGAGGACACGAATCCGCCCAAATCCGAGCCGAATCTTTTGAGATCCTGAAAGGTTGCTGTCGGATGCGCCTCCGCCGGAGCTAAAGATGCTGTTGCAGGGGGGCGCCAGCCCGATTCACATAGATCCCATCAGATCCGAACCGGATCCGCACCTTTTTGCCGAGTTTGTGAGCTCAACGAACGGAGCCGTCGCCTGCGCTTCGTCGGAGGAGGGGAGAACGAGGCGGGACTACCTTGATCTGGTCGGATCCGCGCCCGGATCCACCACCTTCCTTGAGACTCGGGAAAACCACCTCTCGGACGCCCGTATACGGAGCCAAAGTCGCCGTCAATATGGCGCCTGGCGTTGCTTGTGAGAGTCACCGTGCACTCCTCAACGACCGTCCTCCACCGCGATGCGCTCCCCCATGATGTCAGAAGAGCAGCACCTCCTCGTCAAGGTGAGGAGCATGACGCAGCTAGGAGTACCAAACGCGTCAAAGGGAAACAAAATAAGCAGATAAATGCTTGAAGAAGAAAATACTTTGGACCAAACTCTCCCTGGCCCAAATTAATAATTTGGCCAAGCAATGGCCCAAATCAATAACTCAGCCAATCAATGGCCCAAACGCAAAATGCTACAGCCGAAAAACCAAGGCTCGTGCACACTTCCCATACTCATATTGTATATCTTGCATATATGCCTAGAATTATGTTAGCAGATTGTCTCATTTAATGCTTAACATTATTACATCACATCATTCCCCATGCTGCTTTGAATCCTGTGGCTGTTTGAGGAGGCTAATGCTTATTTTTATGATATTAATTCGCCTAGCAAAAATGTCATGTAAAATGCTTGCATGATTCCTTATTTTAATATGCTATGCATACAATACAGAAATTGAGGGTTCGTTATAATTCATGAAGTCATGTCACTTTCCGCATCTGGTAAGTGCACACGCATAATTGCTATGCCCAAATAGAAGAGACCCAGGAGCAAAGGCTCGCCTATACTTTAAACCTCCTTGAATAATGCGCAACCATAAATCGCATGATATTGCCATGATCGAACCCTACTACTTGAATCATATCATAGGCTTTCTTAATAAAATAAAGAATAACAGCCTCACATAATAATTTACACTATTGTGCCTATTCATTTCATGCACTAGGCTACAATCATATGCCATGCGATTATAGTGCTCACGTTTTTCTTATGATATCAATGCCCATCTCACATGATGCATATAACATAAGAATAAAAAGACATGATTATTATCATTATAAGGCTTCATTAGTCCACGTCCACCCTGTTCTCATTGGCAATTGCAAGGTGAACCCTCATTATGCTATCATAGTTGAGATTGCTCGATTTCTCTCCATTATAGACTTGTCAATACCCATATGTTGTTTTGGTGCCTGACATATATGGCTTCTCCTGATGTTGCGGAATTGCTAAGCTCTATTCATGCTTCCTTAGCGCTTGCTAAAACATACCAAGTGATGCACATCTGCATGACTTTTACCTTTAGCACTACTAAATTTATTATTGTTAACGATGCCTTGATATAACGCTTTGGTACCTCATGTGCTGAAAGAATACAAGCTCATAATGGCATCAAGCTAAACACAGTAACCATATTTTATGATGTTTACTATGTTCAATTACATCATGATTATTTATTATAGTGTGTTCAGTCACACCATGATTATTTGGTATTGTTTGTCAAACATGTTTCCACTGGCAACGTTGCTCAATAAGCTAATATGACGCTAATGTCCGTGAGAGTTGTTTAAATGTTTCCTTGCCATTTTCGTCATGCATACGACATAAAGTTTATGTGAAAATCATGGCAATTGATTATAATCATTATCATTGCATCACTTGATTATTGGACAATACGTATGGTCAAAATGCAAAGAGACAATATATCAACACAAGGTTACCCATCTCCTAACATGGCGCCAAAAAAGGGGCGAGGAGACGCTCATCTATTTCCATGTGGGAGCAATATTGAGGATACTTGAAGCCCATGTGCCGTTCACAAAGACATCCATAGTCTTGCTAAAGGCTGCTCTTCTAGCAGAATCTTAAAACACCATGTGCATTGAAGAAAATAATCAGAGTAATCTCCAAAGCTTCCACTCTTCCTGAAGAGGAACCTGAAGCCAAAATGCAACTTTAAAAGGACACTAAGGAAGCTTAAAGGCTTAAAGGATTTTTTAAAAGCCTACATACACAAGTTCCTTTGCCACCCATGCAGGATCCATCCATTCTCAATTCCAGCAAACCCCATTGGTTGCTCATCTCATAAGGGGCAGCTGCAACAAGAGTCGCACATCTCCTAAAGGAGACAAGGTCGAGGCAGAGAGGTGCCCAATGCTTGCAACCCCGTGAAAAGTCCCAAGTTGGGCCGTACAGAGGTTCCAAAATGAAGAGTAAGAGGCACTCAACACACGTGCCCTCCAGATTGGTTCGAAGTGAGGCCTTATGAAGGACCAAAATGGAGGTTGAATGATGCCCATAGAAGGGTCCCGAAATAGAGGTTTCCCAGAAATCTAGAACAAAGTAGCTTGACTCAAAAAACCTTTTGGAGGTATACTACTAGGAGCAACCTAAAGTGAAGACCCTCAAAACGGAAAGCTTCCAAAATAACTCAAGAGCATACCTATTGGAGACACAAGAGAGAAATGCTGGGAGAATGCCGACCTCTTATTGGGAACAAAACTAGTACTTACTCAGGCAGCTGAAAAGGGTACATATGTTCCGGATCGGAATGCAACACCCGAGTTAGGTTCCCCTATCAGAAAAGCCACTCCAAAGCTTACCAATATACTTCCCACATCAACATTTGACAATTTTCCAAGAAATCATAGACCATGTAACACCCTCAAAATCTTCTTAGCACTGCACTCTTTTTCCCTTCATTAGTTTTTTATCCCATTGGGTTTTTTCTAATAAGGTTTTTAACGAGGCAGTCTTCCTTAAAGCATATTCCATAAATATGGCGACACCCAAAGAGCCATGGAAACTTAAATGCCCGAACTTGTGCCAAGTTCAACCATTTAGGGGGCTACTGATGTGACCCAAAATATTAGTGGACCCGACAAACTCTCAAGCCCTTAGCCTACACTACACGACGACCCAAATAACGAAACAAAACAGAAAGGTCCATGCCAACCAAGGGGTTCCCCGGGAAGCTCCACGGTAGCCCCGGAACCTAGACAGGAAACTCAGCGTCCTTGAACGTTCCATCTATTCTTCCCGAGGAAGCCAAGCTCCCAGAATTCATGCACAAAATCAGGGAAAGGATGGCCCACAAAACTTGCCCACAAAGAAATTAAGAGGGTCCACAAACTTGCTCACAAAGGAATCAATAGTGTATTCAAGGCTCTATAAATACAGAGCCTATTTTATGTACAAACAAATGGCAAATTGAAGGGAATAATACAATTTTCATTTACTCTCTCAATTTTTCCATATCAATATATATATATATATATATATATATATATATATATATATATATATTTCTAAAAGAAAAAAATATGAAGGTAAATAATATTTAAATCTACTTTGATTTTGTTGTAGCTTGTCCCTTAAAAATTTTTCTTTATTGTGAAGAGTGTGAATTTTATCTTGTTGATTATTTTGAAGATGAACTTGATAATAAAAATATGATAAACAAATATAGACTATGAAAGAGTGATGGAAAGAATTTATTATTTGATTTCTCAAATTTGATTACAAATGTGTATCCCTCTTAGCATGTACTTCCCTATTTATAGGCATAGGATGTAGAAAAATTTATAGGCATAGCATGTGCATCCATATTTATACTTAATATCCGGAATTCTAAAAAGATAATTATCTAAATACAAAGAACTCCCAGACACATAGTCTTAGTACCATAAAATTTCAAGAATTTGACCTTAATTTAAGAATAATTTAATAGAATGCAAAACGTTCATGGAATATTAGAAGTTTTCTTTAAAATATTTATTAAATAATAAAAAGTATTATTGTCTTTAAGTATATCATATTAATTGAGAAAATATCACTTGTACAAATTGCCATGTGGGACAATATTTTTGGTAAAAGATGGCATGTGTCATATGCATATCACTGATAAATTATTTGTTTGTTTGTTGTATTAAGGATTTTTAGTTGTAATCTTCAGTAATATAAGTCTGCCACGTTTTCGGCAAAAACTTAAGCTTGTGTAAAAATAATATATTTCACAAAAAATTATATATATTTCAACTTAAGCTTAAATAATACTCATAATAAATCTTTTAGTATACTTTATTTTATATTCGTAAAGCAGAATACAATTAGCATATGGGTTTTAGAATTTAATTCTAAAACTTTTTCTTACAAATTTATTATGGATACTGTTTTCTCTAAAAGATTATTTGTCGATTTCAGTTGCTAATGGGATGCAACATGGGGGAGGGCGGGCTTTAAACAATTTATTGGCTTACAAGTTATTAATTACATAGAAGAGGATTTTAAAGGTGGCTCAATCTGAGAGATAAAGAAAATCACGAATTCTCTTTTTTAATAAAGGAAATTAAAAAATATTATTGTGGTCCACTGGAGAAGTTGTGATTAATAGGAAAAGACTTTCAATAAAATAGCGCCCACCGTGAGGTGGGCGCCACTCTACCAACTGAGCCAGACTAGCTCATTCGGTTAAACAAGCATATATAATTTACTAGTATAGAACCCAGGTTTATTACAACTTCCAATAGATTTCACAAATAAAATACAACCAGTAATTTTTTTTATCCAAAAAAATTGTATCAGTGGTGTCGTCATCGCCTCTCTGGTCCAGGCCCCCCGGTCAATGCCGGTTACATCTTAGCATTGGACCCTCTTCATAGGAGAGACTGTCCACTAAGGCATCAGTAGAGACCCTTGCGTGCCCAAATGTCATAGTTCGAGGAGTTTCGTGGGCTCAACGGCCAGCATCTCACTACGTAGAAGGCCATGTTCAGCCGCACCATGGCTTGACTAGTAGTGCCACAACTCGAATTCATGATCTAGAGATAAGCGAATGAATGAAAGGCGCTACCAGCCTACCACTACGTAACTACCCCTTCTAATATAACTTATAATTTAAGAGTTGTTGTAAATAAGGTGATAAAACTGTGAATTTTTTATGAAGAAGAAAAAGAGATAGAGATAAATCAGTGAAGGGGAAGAATGAGAGCAGAAGCCTCATTTCTGTTCTGCGTTTTATTGCTTCCTTTTATAAACACAATATTACTGTAGGGGTAGGTACAATAATATTTACACATGTTTCATAACACTCCCCCTTAAATGTTATTGTACTTTGGATAGAATACGCCTCTGGAATAACTGTCTCGTTAAAAACCTTACCAAGAAAAACCCAGTGGGGGGTAAAAACTTGGTGAAGGAAAAAAGAGTGCAGTTCGTATTCTACTCCCCCTCATTTTGGCCTCTCTTGATTTCTTGATATTGATGCACGCCTATCATCCTTGTCAACTTTTGGTGGCATTTGGTGACGTATGCTTTGTCTGATCACATTTGATACATCACTACTTTAATTGGACAATATAGGCAGCATTATCTTCATAATTTGTTGTTGGTTCGCCATTCTTAATTTTATGGTTCCGATGATATAACAATTTCATATGTAAAGTTGTAGCAGATGTCCGTCTGTACTTTATGTGGATCAAATAAAGGACCTGCATCTACAAAAACCAACTATATTCTCTTCGGGTTTACAGGGCTAACATAATACCACATCTGTTTTACCCCGAAGAAAAGAACAAAGTTATATCTTGCCAATAGGCTTGAGTTAAAAGCTTCAGGCTTTATGTTCCTAGTAATGTAAATTGCACTTGGATAGGATATTCCAGGACCAATCTAATTCTTTTATGAGATTTTTCATCCCATATCCTTTCATAGCACGACATTTGGAAGCTTCTTCAGGAGTTCCAATAATATTTAAATCACAAAAACACATATAGATATGAATTATCAACATAAGCAATAATGGATTCATGCATATACTCATTTATACAGTACATATCCAAATTGGTTCGAACCATGTAAATATTATCTTAATTTTATATGTTCCCAGGAATTAGTTGCTTCAAGCAACTTGAATCCTTCAGGGATTCTCATGCATATGTCATGACATTATGGATCCATAGATGTAGGTTGTAATAGCATCCATTTGATACATCTCTAATTCTTTTCACATTATGCCAGACTTACCAAAAATAATTGCGTCCACCACAGGGGAGTATATCTATCTCCTCACAATTAGTACCAAGTCGTTTGGGTAAAACCTTATGCGATAAGCCGTGCTTTGTATCTCTCTATTATAATTTCCTTTCCGCACAAATACCCATTTTCTATCGACTGGTTCCACACCATCTGGTGTACGGACTACAGGTCCAGAAAATATCTCGCTTCACAAGCGAGTCTAACACAGCCTTAATTACATTCCTCAATTTGGCCAATCATACTACGCCTACATTCACCAATAGATGTAGGTTCATGATCCTCATTTTTATTTAGCGCTATAAAACAAACATTCGCTGACGGTTATTTTACGTCGGTTCCATCTTATTTCTGACACTGTAATTGAGATCTCATTATACTCATTTATTTCAGGTACCTGAGTTACTTCTGGAACTTTATCAATTGTGTCAGAAAACCTCTTCTGGAGGATTTTTCTCTACTTGAGGACTTTTAATTTGAACCTCTACTGGAGGTCTTATTTTCTCACTGGGGCCATCTTATCACTTTGCTCCTTTTTCTCTATCGAGAATTTTTCTTTAGAATTGAGCATATTCTATGCTTCTGGCGTACTTTGGATTCATTTGCATATTTTAATTGTTCTCCAGGAACATTATTTCGAGCAGGAGCATTCGCAGCTGGTATGGTCACATTTTTCAAACAAATATGTCTGGCAATTGACTTATCAAATTTTTCAAATGAATCATCTTTTGAACTTCAGGTTCATACGAATTCGTTTGAGGATCAACACTAAGCATTGAATAACATTTTAATTATATCTTGATCCAGCTGCTTATTTCCTCCCCCTGATGTTGGGTAAACACTTTAAGCAAATATGTCTTCAATCTCAAATTAATGGTTTCAACTACTTTGTAACTGATGGAGATTTTATACCCAACATCTATTCCCTGCCTTCTTTAAAGGACCGATTTTACTATGCTGTGGTGGAGCATTGAATACTGTACAATCAATGGTCCGAAGGTGGAAGATACTAGGTTCGTGACCATGAACCAATGGGGAGATCTTATGATCTTATGATATCTTATTGGCTTGATGCACATTTGCTGCGTGTAAAATACCATGTTCTCAAACAGTAATATCTCTTTAGCAATGGTCCTGCAATCAATTGGAAATATTCACCCAGATCGGTTTGGGTTTATTTCCAACAATATACATTATCTATTGAAGAGATATACCAGCATTATCAAGACATATAGTCTTACAAGATAATTAGGGATGTGTACCTGCAGTTGGATTAATCATAATAAGCGTGCAGCATGCCAACTTGTGTCTAATAAGTACACAATATACCATCTAGTCGATGCATCAACTAATAACAATAAAATTACCTAGATGGTTAACATGACGGATTTATTAGTCCGCGTATATGTCCCTGAATTATTCCCAAACTTGCTGGTGATTCTAGGCCAATCTTACCTTAGGTAGGCCGTATAATTAATTTTTGCAGCAAACAAACACGTGGAAATTCATTGATTGCAAAACTTCTGGTTTTTCAATGAATGACCAAATAAATTTCGTGCATCATTATTGACCTGGGATGGCCCAACCGGACATGCCAAACAATAAGTCCATGTACCAACTTCAAGTTGGTGCCAGCTTCAGGCTACTATTTATGTGCCAGCTTCAGGCTGAATACAATAACTTAGGAAAATAATTTACTAATTTCTGGCTGGCGCATAAAAGGTATAAATCACATATCTATCTGCCAACTTTTAATTGGTCTCTGCTTCGGGCTGTGCAAACTGTGTATTTAAACACTTAAAATTGCTAGCTTCAGGCTAGTGCATTTCAGCTTCTGGCTGGATATGGTAAGTTTCAATTACTCAATTGCTAGCTTCAGGCTGCAATACATGTGTCAATATTAGGCTTATTTCTGCCATTCATATCGGAAAAGATCAGAATTATTGGACAATAATTAAAGTAGTGGCAAACTTTTCCAAAAGCAAAACCTCGAAGATTGAAAGCTTTGGAGTTTATTGACAAATAATGCAAAGTTTTAATTACCGAAAAATCTTCTGGATCTTTTTGGAGACAGAAAAAGGGTCCACATTTGAAAAACTGGCACATAGCTGTCTAATCTCAGACTATAAGAAGGGTAGGCGGTTGAGACAGGAAGATGCAGAAAACTCAACAAGACAAGAAAAAATGCCTTCCCCAGCTACCGTTTTTTTTGTTGAGGGTGCCTCTCTAGGAAGAAGGAATAGGTTAGCTTATAGCATGGTGAATGAGCAGCAAGAGGAATTACCGAATGATCTGGCGAGAATTCCTCGTTTAGTGTTTGTTGATGAACTTTATTCATCTAGGTTCTTTGTAACTCCTATGGAAGAAAAATTCTTCCTAGATGACCAAAGCATTCTAAGGGCTTCTTTTTATGGCTCGGCTAACTCTATTATGTTTTTTTATATCTGATAGACTGCAGGAATTTCAGCTAGAGCCTTCATGTCAAATTTTAAATCAAAGCAGTTATTATCAGGTTTCCATGATGGCTCGGAGCGTCCCAAGGGTGTCTGGGTTACCACCTACACAGCCTAAGGTACGACTTTTACTATGGAATTGCAGGGGTGTAGCAAGAAGGTCCCAAGATTTTGTGCGTACCTTAAGGGATCTGAAGAATCAGTACAAGCCCAACATAGTACTGATTACTGAGACTTTGTGGCAAGCAGGAGAAAATCATGGTGTAATCCCACTCCATTTTCCTCCAACAAATAGGTTTGAGATACCTGGAGAAAATAACATGGGTGGCATGTGGTTCTCTTGGAACGACAGTGTTAGGGTCAATATCAACAACGAGGCTCAGAGTTTTAGAGTCAATGTTGTAGCCAACAGATAAATATCTGTATAAACTTATGTATGAGGACAATTACTCTTTGAATGTTCTCCAGTTATGGATCCATTATGCAATAATAATATGCATATTTTCTCTCATCCTTGTAATTATAATCTCTTTACGGCCACAAGCACAATTAATTATACTGTCTTATTCGCTTCAGGGAATAGAGCAGAGTCAATTCAACGGGATCCATAATAATATCTTTTATTACTGTAAGTGGGAGTTTCTGTACTTTTCAAGAGTATTTGCTCTTCCAGAGCATAAATATATGATCTTCTAGATCATAGTAAAACATGCGTTCTTCAGGAACATATTCAAACTTACGCTCTTCTGGAGCGTATAAATCTTTTTCTCATTTTTGAGATTGTACATGTTATGTAAAATAGTTGACATTCACACATATAATTCTTCCCTTTGGATGTCAACTTGCATTGTCTTCAGGACAAATGCCTGAGCCATTATTCTAGAAACGATGATAAAATGCTGTAAAGTAAAAAAATAAAATAAAAAAGCACATAATAATAAAACTGAAACAGAAAATAAAATTATTCAATATATACTGACTTGCACCTTCAGGGTAAGCAAGATAATAACAATATCCATCGTCGGATGGTCATACAATATTTACCTTCTGGTGGTCATACAACATCCATCTTCTGGTGGTCATATCTTTCTTCAATATTTCTGAAAGATCTGCGGGATCTTTTGGCATTAAGACATCCAGTCTTTGCTTTATTTTCTCTTTTATTGCGTCTTCCAGACGATTTGCATTTAAATACATTCAATGCCCATAAAAAATTTCTTCCGGAAATTCTAAGGGCTACCAATGCAATTTTTGTAATAAATTAAATAAAGGACTTAAATAAAATAAATAAACATGGTCTTTTTATTAATTAGCCCAATCAAATTGAATAAACAAAAATTAAATGCAATGGGCCTTGTACGAGCCCAATCAAAACGTAAATTAAAGTAAGAAAATAAATATAATGGGCCTTTTCATAGCCCAATCAGAAAAATAAGCATAATAATAATACATGGTATATAATATATGCTAACTCGATAAAGGCGGCTTAGCCGGCTAACAAAAAAAAACAAGTCGGCTTAGCCGACCAACAAAAGGATAAGTCAACTTTGCCGACCAATAAATGAAGCAAGGAGGCTTTGCCGACCAATAAAGAGATAAGGCGGCTTAGCCGGCCAATATTGAATACGAAGTAAAAAATAATAATAGAGAGTATGTGTAACGACCCGGGTAAAATTTTCTTGATTTTTACCAAGCTGTTTTGACTTTTACAGTGGTTAATAAAATTTTTATCACGGTTAATTAAAAATTTTACCAAACCGAGTCAATTTTCAATATTTTCGCTATTATTTTTACAACTCTCAAAATTATCATTACTGTTAATACTGTTACCATTATTATTGATTTCCTAATCAACATTTATAACAATACTTTTATTACTATTTAAGCCGGGAAATTCTTGTTGCAATAATTTACTAATTATAATTTAAAATGAAGTTTGAACGCCTTAATTCTAGGATTCTATCGGACCGAGTTTTTCCGAGAATAACCGAGCCTCGGAACTATTTTCCGAGGGTTACTCGGGACTTCCGAGCCTCCTCCAGGGCTTACCGAGCCTCGGTTTTCAAAATCGGGACTTGAACAACGTTCAGGAGAATTAATCGGATTTTCAGAGCCCAAGTTGTATTTTCGGACTCGGGACGGAAAGACGGGAGTACCCCTGCGATTCCGTTATTCCGACACGAAAATCCAGTTCGGCCAATCGTGGCTTGCCACATGGCCACTCTTCTTTTCTTCCCTCTTTTCTTTCTTTCTCTCTCCCGGTTTTTCCTTCAGCCGCCGGCCCCACTTTTCTTTCCTCACTTGTTGCCCTACTTCCCTTCAATTATTTTTCCTTTATATCACTTCCAGTTTTATTTTTGTTTTTTTTTTCTCTTCAGCCGCCCACGCGCAACCGGCCCTCCCTATTCAACCTTTCTTTTCCATCTTTTTTCCCCTTGTCTTCTTCTTCCCTACATCCTCCTTATTTCTCCCTCTCCTCCTCCTGATTTCACAGGCCCATCAGTACCTCTTTCTCCTAACTTCTCCTTACTCTCTTTCTTTTCAATTCGTCCCCTGCCTCTAACTCTCCATCTATGCCTTCCCTCATAGCTCTGCTATAACTCATCTTCTCATTGAACACACCATCGCTACTCAGCCCCGATCCTCTCCTCCTCACCCAAATAACCATCCTCTGTGGGTAAGCAACACCGTTATAACCAGGCTAGCTTCCACCCCTATCTCCCTTGCTACTGCCCGAAGTCGCGCTACTACCCGAAGTCGCGCCGTCGACCAGATGAGGAGAGCCGTCGAGTCCTCCTCGACCTGCTGATGCCGACAGCCACACGCCGCCGCCGTCTCTCTCCTCTCCCTTCCTGCTTCTCGTCTTCTTCTACTGCCGAAGCCGCTGGCAGTGGTTGCCGCCTGAGATCGCCCCTGCAACCTCCTCGCCGCCATCGTTGCTGTTCCTCTACCAGCCACCGCCGCCGCCTTGCTTTTCTCTCCACGCACCACCGAGCACAGAGGCCGATCTGCCATCGCTTCGCCGCCTCCTCGCTTGATTCGCCACCTCTGAGCCTTGCTGCTCTGGAATTAAAACCGGAGATGTCGTTGTCGTTGTGCTGGGTGAGTTTCTGGCCGCATCTATTCCCCATAATTTCTTCCTGAGTTGTGTTTGATTGGATTGTTCTGTTGTTGTTGGTTTGTTCATAATCCGGTTGTCGATGTCACTGTTGGGGTTGCTGTGGTTGGGGGTTGTGGATGGTGGATGTGGTGGTCTGGTGGAGTCTCGGCCACCGGAGGGTGGGTGCGTGTATGGTGATGACGCTGGTGGTGGGCTCGACGGCGTTTTTGTGTGGTGCCTTGGGCGTTTTGTTTAACGATGAACAGTAGCTGGACAGAGCCGTGAACAAGAAATTTGTGGAGTTCTTGAACCTGTGAACAGTGTTTGGCCGGAATCCGGCGATGTTCCGGCAGTCCCGGGAATTTTCCGGCGAGCCCGGAAACGGACTTTGGGTAAACCCGAGCCTCGGGCTATTCATGCCTCTTTAACGGACTTGAACGATATTAACGAACCCGAACGATAACGGACTTGGACCTTATACCACGATTAATGGAACGGTTAATTAAGTTAACTAATAATAATAACCTATAATTTTATTTATGCTTTATTTATTGAATTCTGTTTTTATTTAATTTTATGCATTTAATTATTTATGCTCTTATTTTCCATTGGGCTATTTAAAAAGGCCCATAGTATTTTAATTTCCGTTTTAATTTTATTTACGCTTATCTGGGCTCGTAAAAGGCCCATTGAATTTAATTTTCGGTTTTATTTATTTTAATTGGGTTAATTATAATTAAAGGCCCATAATTTCTAATTAAGTCTTTTATTTATTGTTTTAAAATTTTCTCTGATGGACTAAACACAAGTGAAGGTTCCAAGGGGCTTAATTTCTTAATTATGTTTAATTATTACGTTCCTAATAAATTTCCGTCCTTCTGGGCTAAAATAATAATAGGCCCATTCTTATTTACCAAATCTTATAAATAATTTTTGGCTAGATATATATATATATATATATATATATATATATATATATATATATATATATATATATGAATATATTTCTATAATGGTTTTCAATCTTTTTGAGCTACAATAATATTACTCCCTTTCTTTATAATTTTGCCGAATTTATATATAGTAATCCATACAAAATTATTTTAAGACTTAACTATATTTTATCGGAAATATTTTGGTTAACGTTATTATTTTGAAATATTGTTTATCTAAGTCATTATTTTACTAAAGATTATATTATCTTTGACCACTAATTTAATTATCACCTTAAGCTATATTAATTTATACTCTACTTAAATTTATCGATTTTATAAGTATAAAAATTTACTACATTATTTTATACCGTATCGCTACTATATTGATTTCCTACCGATAATGATATTTTCTATTTCACGGTTTTACTAACCGGTATATTATTTATATGCCATTTTTACATATTTGCTATTTTATAATCCTTTATTAAATGAATACGTAATTATTACTATTTTGTCGATTATAGGTACCTTATGGAATATTATATACTTCGTAATATGATTTCTTATATATGATTTAAACAACGTATTTATGAGCATGTATTTTCTTATCTTAAGCGACCTAATGGCCGGGATAACGGCTTGGGTGCTCTTTTTTCGGTTTTTGATTTAATCAAATACACTTGATATAACCGTTGGATTAAATTAATTACCACCAAGTTGGTTGAACTGCTTGGTAATAAGATAACTATGGAGATAATGAAATGAACGGATAAGCCATATAATAACCGTTAAACCGGTATCATGCATAATCATCTTGTTGGTGCATTATAAGTGATTGTGTTGCCATATATGTATATAGGGACATTGAGGTTTGATCGGATAGCAGTTTCAGAGACACATCAGGTGAGGATGGAAAACCCTTGATATGTGCCCGTAATACTGTGTTTGTTTTGTTGCTTGATTGAACTGCTGAGATGAATATTGTTGGTTGATTGACTGCTATGATGTTGTTGTTGTTGATGTTAGACTGTGATATTGGATTTGTGATATTGTGTAAAGAATAATGATGAACTGGTCTATGTGGATAATTGAGGAAAGATATTACTTATAACCTTTACCTTAACCTTAACTTAAATTCTACTACTATATTAACAGTGCACCTTTCATCACCATGCTGATCTACCAATCTTCGATCAAGACACCAGTCATGGCCGGTTTGGTTGGTTGTTGGGGATGTTGATCCCGGATTTGTGATATTGGGATGTTGATCCCGGATTTGTGATATTGGGATGTTGATCTGGGTTTATTGATATTGGGATGTTGATCCCGGATTGTTGGTATTGGGATGTTGATCCCGGATTGTGATTTGGCCTGGCATCCAGAATTAGTTAATAACTAGGTACGACCCTAGCTTGTCCAGTGACGGGGCCCGGAAGATAAAATTGGAAATAATAGTAAATATTCTTTTGGTCTTGGCTCAGACATATTTTGGTAGAGTCTTTGTGTTGTATTTGTCTGTGTTTACTTCGAAAGTATTACGGTTGATTATATATCTCTGTTTATCCTTCGTCGGTGAGCACTTCGGACTCACCCCTCGCCTGCGGGGTTTCATCCCGTAGGATGAGTTGTTTGTGGTACAGTAACGTACGAGGCAAGCTGCAGTGTACCCTCGGGCAGGACTCGGATCCATTAGCTGCATCGGGCTTTGCATATGATGACATTAAATTAAAAATTGCTTCCGCTGTGCTATATTTTGGGTCTCTGAGATCGGGTGACGTGTATTTGATGTTGGGCCGTTATATCTGATATTTACCTTGTTTGTGCCACGTGTCGGCACTGTTGTTGGTAATCACTGTATGTCGGGTAAACTTAGGACGGGGTGTTTCATTTTGGTAGCGGAGCAGGCGGTAGGTCCTTGGGTGTGTGTTATGCTTGTTTGTTGTGCATAGCTCGCTCCACATGCTTAACATGATTGTGTGGATATTCATATGGTTAGTGCATAATGGATCCAGTCGAGGGACGCCAGCTTGCTGCAGAACATTCACATGTGAGTATAATTTCTCATAAATACGGTTGGAAGACAAGTTATTCGTAATTTCGTACTTTGTAATGCTGTTGTTTTGTTGATCTGAAGTTTTGGAAAGATAAGTTTTTAAAGGATGAGTTTTGATAAAATGACATTTACAGCTGAGGCTGTGGGATAAATATGGTTATAAGATGTAACTGCTGTTTTTGGAAAGTTTTATGATTTTGATGATGAAATGCTTTTAAAGATTTTATTATAAAGTTCAGACATGGACGTTGCCTGGGAAGAATAGTGAGATAAAGGGACCTTGAGACGACAAGAAGTCTGCTTTGTTGTATTCGTGCATTGGAAGTTTCGCCAGAACAAGTAAGATTTGATTTAGGGTTTTGATTTTTATATCTTTAAGTGGTATTATATGACCTTGATGAAGTGGAAATGATAACTTTTGAGTACTGTTTTGATTATGACCTGATAAATTGATGACTTTTGGGGTATTTCTTTGTTTATGACGTGATAATTTGAGTTGAGGATTGGATTGATATTCTTGGAAAATTCTATGGTTTTGGAGGTGATGCAATTTTCTTTTTAAGAAATTGGATGAGGATTTGAAGATTCTTGGATACTGAAGTTGTTTGTGATGTGATAACTTGATTTGAGGATTGGATTAGTGTTCATGGAATTCTTTGATGTCAGCGGTGATTTAATCTTTAAAAAAAAATGAGAGGGTTCGATGATTTGATGATTTTGGTGATTCAATCTTTTAAAAAAAAAATTTGATGATTTGATGATTTGAGGTATTAAATAAAGAGCTATAATCGAAGTTACGATCTTTGCTAATTTCGGTGGATTTAGAAGTGAAATATTAATTGATGGATGATTATGTTAGTAATAAATTTTGGGGTATTGATCGACATGCTTTGGGAGATGCAATCAAAAAAAAAATATATTATTTGATGGATAGTTATGAAATAAATTTTAAGGTAATGATCGACATAGTTCGGGGTTATAATCTGGAAAATTTATTTGGAGAATTTAATTATGATTGATGTGAGATAATTTGGAGTATTGTGGAAGGATTGATGATCATGATAACTATATATGGAGGTTTCTAGGATTGGTGGACTACGGTGTGAATTTCGAGGACAAAATTCCTTTAAGGAGGGTAGAATGTAACGACCCGGGTAAAATTTTCGTGATTTTTACCAAGCTGTTTTGACTTTTACAGTGGTTAATAAATTTTTTATCACGGTTAATTAAAAATTTTACCAAACCGAGTCAATTTTCAATATTTTCGCTATTATTTTTACAACTCTCAAAATTATCATTACTGTTAATACTGTTACCATTATTATTGATTTCCTAATCAACATTTATAACAATACTTTTATTACTATTTAAGCCGGGAAATTCTTGTTGCATTATAAGCGATTGTGTTGCCATATATGTATATAGGGACATTGAGGTTTGATCGGATAGCAGTTTCAGAGACACATCAGGTGAGGATGGAAAACCCTTGATATGTGCCCGTAATACTGTGTTTGTTTTGTTGCTTGATTGAACTGCTGAGATGAATATAGTTGGTTGATTGACTGCTATGATGTTGTTGTTGTTGTTGATGTTAGACTGTGATATTGGATTTGTGATATTGTGTAAAGAATAATGATGAACTGGTCTATGTGGATAATTGAGGAAAGAATAATGAATATTGGAAATGGAATTGGAATTGAATTTAAGATGATGATATAATTGTCACGTGGAAAGTAGTGGTACGACTAGATGGTTAGAAGCTAGTTCTGTGGTGTCATGGCCGGTTTGGTTGGTTGTTGGGGATGTTGATCCCGGATTTGTGATATTGGGATGTTGATCCCGGATTTGTGATATTGGGATGTTGATC
>JAKUCV010000419.1:104099-117378 GCA_028386065.3 Turnera subulata | reverse complement strand
GGGGGGGGGGGGGGGGGGGGGGGGGGGGGGGGGGGGGGTGGGGGGGGGGGGGGGGGGGGGGGGGGGGGGGGGGGGGGGGGGGGGGGGGGGGGGGGGGGGTGTTCTGAAGAAGGATGGAGGATCGGTGAGGAAGAGGATTTTTTTCATTTTGTTATTTATTAGAGAAAAATTAAACTGGAGGTGTGTAATTAATAATTATTTATTAATTAATTAACAATTTTTTATTAAAATTGTTTATTAGGATTTTTTTCATTTTTTTATTTTGTTTAACAATTGTTTTAGAAATAAAATTTTGACAAGAAAAAGAGAATGAATTAAAAATCAGTAAACTGTGGGCCCCCACTTGACATGTGTCAGCACCGTAGTCATTAACCGGCTGTAGGGGTAGTAAGGACAAGGTGACCCGGTAAATTAAGAGTTGAGGGACATGTTGAGGAAAAAAAAAGAAAGAGAGACAACAAAAGCGAAAACAAAAAAGTGAAGGAACAAAAAATAACTTTTTTACCCTTTGTAAATAGACTTAGATTATAGACCAGCTTGGCTGGTGAAACCTGTTTGACTGTGGTAGGTAGTTTTTTTTGTTAACTTTCATCTTTTATAACCGATTAAACCAAGATTTAATTATGATTAGTTTAGACTGTGACTTGGTGGCTCGATCGGGCCGTGCCATGACCTGGTAGCCCGACAGTACCTTTGCTCTCGAGGTCTAACAATGTTTGATTATCATTATTATTTAAACATCATTTGAAGGAGGTAGCGCAATAACTGCTAAAGATGACTTCAAAGTTTAACTTACATAACTTTCTATTTGTGGTGATAATATCTTAGACTAATTCTTTATTTGCAAGAATTGGATGCAAGGATAAAAATCTAGCTATTTGCCAACTTCTACTTTATAATGGGAAGTGTGAAACGATAAACAATTTCTGAGTGGTATTGTGGATAAAAAAATCCTACAAAATTATGTCCAAGAAAAGGTAGTGATATAATAATAAAAGATGATTTTAATTCTATTGTGGATTTTTTTAAATCTTTTTCATGTAATTTGCATATTTTTTCCACAAATTTTTTATAATGGTGCCGAAATTTTATGAATTCTGGATAAGTTCATATTAATTAATAATTTTTATTTATCATTTCAATACAATTTGCATGATTATTTGCATAGTCTTTTGACGATGATGCCCAATTTTACTAAATTAATTTATGAAAATTTTTATCTTTTCATTACGATTTCGATAATCTATATAGATATAAACAAGACCTAGTGATCAGTGATTTCGAAGGGGCTACTTGGGTTATTCACTGTTGTAAAACTTTTGAGAAAGAAATGATGTAGTGAAGATATGTGGCATATTTATGATAAATCTTCCAAAAATAATTTTGAAATATGGATAATAATTGCTCCATTTATTCTTATTTTGATAATAATTTTGATTGCGTGATATGTGATACAATCATAATAACATGTTTCTTAAAAAAATAAAAAGAACTTGCAGAAATTGGAAACGTGAGAGTCAATAAAATTTGAAAAACGAGTATACATATTTAGGTTGTGTTCATTAACGGAAAATATTTTCCATTTTCTAAATCTAATTTTCTACTCCTTTTCTAATTTTCATTTTCCATTGGAAAACTTATAAAAGTTTGAAAACATGTTCACTTAACCATTTTTAGAGTTTGGAAAATTAGTCATGTATTCTCTTTTCATATTGCAAAACTTTCTCCAAAAAATTTATGATTAGATTAAACTGTATGCAACATGGTTAGATTTAGAGATTTAAAGATTTTGGAAAAAAAGAAGGAGATCAGATGGATTGAGGCAAATCAACAACTTAAAATTTAAATAAAATAAGAGTTAATTTGGTCTTATCAAGATATTCATATGAACTTTTTTGTCTCATTAAAAATTTCATTAATTGGAAAATGGACGGAAAGGCGTGTTTTCAATCAGGAAAACAAATTTATAAATTACACATGAAAGTGTGAAAAATATCTTATTATTGTTTTCCACCAATTAGTTGTGGATTAGAAAACTAGAAAAATTCATTTTCTAGTTTCTAATTAAAAAAAGATATCCAATAAACACAAAACTCTATTTTTTTTTTTTTTGCTTTCGCACTGGTGTCCTAGGCCAATCCGCCTTTAAGGGATAACAACGGGCCCAGACTAATCCAGCTCATGGCATGACAAAACTCTATTTTTTTGTCCTATTTTCCAAATTTTTAGAAAATTTGGAATATTTTTCTATTCGTGAACACGTTTCTGCTTAAAAAAAAAAAAAAGAATGAAGAAGTAGGAGAGAAGAGGTCAGAAAAATCCAGCCGTTTGATTTTTCATTTCAGGAGCGCAAAATTGAAAAGCCGCGAAATTTTTATTCGGCGGTTCAAAAGTTCCAGACAAAATTACCACACCACGTCTGCACACATCATTTCATTCTATCCAGAAGAACCACCACGTCACTTTCCAAACCCTTGTCCTGCGCACCACTTCACTTATTCCACCATTCTTCTCCCTCTCTCTCTTACTATCCACTGCACATGGCCGCCGAATTACCGCCGCCGGAGGGCCCATCCACCGCCGCCGCTGCACCGCCTTCGACTGCCGCAGCCACATCCACCGCGACCTCTAGCCTCCCATCCCAGCCCGAAAACCCCGGCCCGGCGCATCCGCCGCCGAAACGGCAGCGCCGTCCTAGCGTCCGGCTCGGCGAGATCGGCGACCAGTCCTCCGCGTACGACTCGCACGTGCGGCGGCCGTCCAGGCAGAGCCACCACCAATTCTGGCCTCGCCTCCCTAAAGAGCCCTCCGCGAAGTCCGTCAAAGCCCGGTCGTTGACCAACCTGGTCAACGGGAACGCCGAGAACCACGAAATCCAGGACCCCGAGGTTAACGCCACGCAGAACGGCGACGTAAATGTGAATCTGGAGGTGTTCGGCAGGAAGAAAGCCAAGCGTGGGACTACAAAGAGAGTGAGATCGAATTGGATACCTAAATTCGACGAAGCGGATAATCACAACAGCAACAACAACGCCAACAACAGTAATAATAGTAGAGAGGACGGCGCTGAAGCTGAAGCCGAAGCCGAAGCAGGATTTCGGGATTTCGATCGGGATTCGGATCAAAGCCCCGTGCATTCCGTGGATAACGGGACTGCTCTCGATTCTTGGCAAGGGCAGAGGAGGACGGCCACGGGCCGCGGTGGACGCGTATCGACGGAGAGCAGGGAGGATGACGGGGCGGGGCTGGAGCCTGAATTGGGGTGCAGTGAGGAGGGAGTGAAAGCTTGGTTGATTGATTTGGGGTTGAGTAGATACGCTCCCGTTTTCGAGATACATGAAGTGGACGATGAGGTATTGCCATTACTGACACTGGAGGATCTCAAAGATATGGGGATAAATGCCGTTGGGTCTAGAAGGAAGTTGTACTCTGCTATCCTCAAGCTTCGTAAGGGGTTTTCATGACTTTTCTTCTTGAGTAATGCATATATGGCTGTAACTTTTACCGTATAAAAACAATGGTCTTGGATGCGTTGTTATAGATGGAAAAAATGCATTCCTGAGAGCAATGTTCTTTTTGTTGCTAATAATGGTAATGTATACTTCTGTTATGAAATCTGCTGTTCTTTTTGTCCCGTCTATATACATGTGTTTGATTGGTGTACTTGCAACTACATAATTAATTGCAATCAATGGTGACTGCAAGTTAGTTGTATTCGTTGGAAATTAGATGACAGGCAGAGATTGTTAAATTGGACAGTTGTGCACATACATGTTAATGAACCTATCTGGCCAACATCGGTTTTTCCTTTCTGGATCATTTGTTGCACTCAAACCATTTGGCATGTGCCATATGCTTCTTGATGAAATCTCTTTACGTCTGAACTACATTCATTTCCTAGTTTGGGAGATTTTAGATGATCCCTCTCTAAATAGTTTGTTTAACTTTATGCCTGTTTTAGCTTTACCCCATCATGCTAATACAATTTTCCCTTTGCAAATTATGTAAATGCCGCTTTGCTTTGAGCAGTGCTTAGATTCTTTTACTGTGCTGTAGTTATTTTTCTTTGTCTGCCAAGTGGTGAACCTCGTATAAACTTGCACCAGCTTAATTTATGAGCTCGTTCTTGATTAACGCTAACGGGTTACTTTTTATGCCTCTCTTAATGTGATTCGTATCTGAGAGGCTAGCCTTCATGTTTTGAAACCCTTTTATGCTATGTTGTGTTTTCCATCTTTTGAAACTTTCAGCAAGTTGTTGTCAACCACGCAAAACTTGACAAAATTGAAACTTTCCACCTTCTGTTATGCTGTTGATTTATGAATTCGTTACTTGATTTAGGCTAACAAGCTGCTTTTTATGCGACTTGTAATTTGAATATGTTGAGTCTAGCCTCTATTACTGCATCTCTTTTATGCTATGTTGTGTTTTCATCTTTGAAAATGTTTAGCTCAGAAATGCATCCTATCTTTCTTGCATGAGATATTATTTCTATGCTGTTCATGGGGAGGTTGTTAGCTGCGCCTTCTATGTCGATGTTTGTGTGAGGTTATTTGATTTGGATGATATTTAATCTCGACATCCTTAACTTTATGATAAATTGCACGCTGAAAAGTTTTCCTTTTGTGGAAGCAACTGCATTTGTGGATACTGGCTTCTCGCAGTTTTGGATGCCTTGCGTTTGGCAGCTCTCATGCTGCCATGCAAGAGTCACTCAGTAGAATGAACTAGCCTTGATTACATGATAGTACATAGTGCTTTGGCCATATGTAGATTTTGTCTAGTATTGAGTTTGTCTAGTTAGCTCTGACCTGGTAAAAATGCGTTCCTTTTCTAAATATGTAGATTTTTCTCATTCTCAGATCAAACCCATATGAACTTGTTTTATATAGAGTACATGTCTTTCGTAATATGTTGATGCACCATTGCCAACAAACTTTTACTTGTTTCTGTGTGTTTCTTCTTGTTTGCTTAAGTCTACAATGGTATTGCATATTGCTCAAATAATTCGGTCAGGTATCATTGTCAGTGAATTTCCCTCTATGATTTCATATTTCAAGGGCATGGATTCTATCTCTCTTCTTCCCTTCTTTTTGCCTAAAAATAGGTCTTGAGATTTTGCCACCTGTTATTTGGGTGCTGCTATTACACGGCAAAAGCCAGGTCCTGATTGCTTAGGAAACTCCAATTCATGAAGGACTATATGAATCAAGGGGTAAGCTCGAACCTACTTGTAATAATGGAAGCTTTGTTGAATTACTCTTCCATTTCACCTCACAGTACTATGTGCTTTTTTCAGCTAATATGGAATTGAAAAAATGAAGTTGAAAGCCTATCCCAGCTACTTTATGTTGCTGTAACAAAATTAATTGTATGATTAGATGGTGATGTTTTATTGGTACACTAAATTTGACCAGTGAGATGTAGTTCAAGTGGTATTGCTGTTGTTTACAGGGCGGAAAGTCTCGAGAAATCAAGTTTTGATGGTATGCCTCTGCATTTTCCATGGTTCTGTTCCAGCATTTTCTAATCATGCTGTGTGTTATTTGCGGGTAATTGATCCGTTTGAATTCATTTCCAAGTACAAATCTGTTGCCCGAAAAAGTAGGGGAGTCTGCATTTCACTTCACGAAGAACTCAGAAGCTTAATGCAGCTTTAAAATTGCTAGTATCGGCCATACAGGCCCATATTGAGTCCCAAATTCTCTCACTGTGGCATAGTTGGCAGGTGCCCATTCTAGTTCCAGTGCTTCTGCCCTTGTACGCCTATCAATTATTTTGTAGGCAGGTTTTGCTTAAGGCAATGAAATGTGAAATGGGATGTGCTGCCTTCCTGCGTTTGGAGGTCGGGTGTTTACATGTAAAAGTGATAAAGATGGGGATTGAATATTTGGTTTTACAGCTTTGGGAGAGGGGCGGAGCCAGAACGAGGCGGGCCACAATTATTTATTTATTATTATTTTTTTTTTTGGTGTAGAATGTCAGTCCTAAAAATGAAAGAAAGCAACCTCACAAGAAAACTGATGCAGCAAGAAAATGTACCCAAGTAAAATGCCAATCCTAGTACTGGTACAACACTATAGATTGGTGAGGAAAGCAACCTTCGATGTAGCAAAAGAAATGTACATATTGTAGTAAGCAGAAGTTTAAAACTAGGTTAAGAATGTAGTATCTAGGCACTAGACTAGAAAATTTTCTTTGTGACATCAAACATTCAGTTAATTTCGTTTTGAATTGAGTATGAAAGCAAAACTCACTATACAGTTTCTAATTCAGGTCCAGTTACTAAAAGAAAAAAGAGTTTCTAATTCAGGCAAACGGGGATCTCCATAATCAAACAAGGAGAAGCTACTTCCGAACAAAGGCAACAGCCACTGGATCAGCTAGTAAAATATCTAGTAGGCCTGTAGGCGGCGATGCAAGCCGCCCTGCTGACGAAACCCCAACTTTGCAAGGAAATTTGCACTTTTAACTTGAGAAACATGGTTGGTTTTTAGGAAAATAGATAGGTTTGCTGTCCTCTGCTGGGGTTGATGTTTGAGTTTCAATAAATATATGCTCTCATTCACACCAAAAAGAAAAAAAGAAAAAAGATAGGAGTAGCATGAGAAATAAAATCAGGGAATCGGTCTAGTACTGGGCCTATTAAAGCTTCTGGTTAGGCCAGGCGAAATATGAATGGGTCAGAATTGGTGGGCTTTTGCAAGCTATTTGATATAATTACTTTAGGCTTAATAAAATTACAAATTACAACAAGACGTTCTTCTCTTGGTAGTCTATCAAAATAAAACAAAAAAAAAAAAAACGAAAGGACGTTCTTGGTAGGGTGGATAATAAGATTTGGTAAACTTATTAAAGGCAAGAGTTTTATCTTTTACTAATTCAGTTTCTGAATTACAGACCATAAATTTTGCAATTGTGAAGTTGATAGCGGAATGTATGGAAAATTTTATTCCACAGTTCTATCATTTGGATCATTTCCACACAGGAAGGAACATGTGTAGGACTTTGTGTTCAGTCTCCATCAGCTTGATTATCTAATATTTCAAGATGGATGACCCTTGCAGGAGTGAAGAGGATACGCGAGAAGAATTTTATTAATACATCTTTGGAGTGACAGAACTAGCAAAATATCTTAATTTAGATGGACTGGAATCCACTCGTTTTTCACTTTCTCAACAGTACTACGAAATAGAATTAAGATCTTAATGATTGTCCCAAAAGTGATGGCATGATTCGGGATATGATAAAGCTTCTACAAACGTGTGACTCAGCATGATCCATCGTGAGAGATCACAATTGAAACTTCAACCAACCTTTCAATGTTTTCTGTTGAGTTTTTCTTACAAAGTTTTTGAGTTTCGATGATCAAGTTGAAGAAAGTTCACTTCGTGATTCATTTTTCTAAAATTTCTCAAAAAAGCAAACTGATTTTTACTCGGGGAATGTTGAATATTAACGTAGTACGCACTATTTGCTCCTCCAAAGCAACCATTAAAATGGATAAAACCATTTTACACAAGTTGTACTTGTAGCAGGTAATTATCCAATGATAATATTTCAAACAGTCAACAGTTCTCGTTTCTTAGGTTTAATTTTTTTTTTAATTTTCTTCAAGTTAATCAATTTTGTATTTGTTGTCTGTAACTTTTATTTTCACTCATGTTTATGTTTTATCGAACATATTGTCCTTTTTTTTATAATTTAGCTGGCTATCCGGTGGAGCCCACCAACAACCCATTTATTAAATCTTTTTTCCATATTTTTCCAAAATTTAATTTCCAAAAATCCTTTTTTAAAATAAATAAATCGTCTTTTTTATTAAAAACCAGCATCTTCTTCCCACAAAGCAACGCCACTGCAACCGAACTCCACCAATTGAACACCTTCAAGCTGGACTTCAATCCGGTAGAAAACCATTTTGGCCTCGACATCCACTCCGTCAACTCCACCCTCACCGCCAATCTCTCCCCCCTGGGCATTCAAATCGCACCCGTAGGCCGTGAGAATCTCGCCGGATCCACGCACTTCGACAGCGGAATCACACGACCCAAGAACCCAGATCTAAAATATAAAGCCATCAACACATTGGCAACAAAATGTTGGCCCAAAATGGCTAAGAGGGGGGTGAATTAGCCTTTTCTGATTAAAACCCAATTTGGTGTCTTTAATGCTAAAGTGTTTATGTGTTTCAAATTTGTGTTTAAGAACCCTAATGAACAAACTAATTAACACACAAGGAGGGAATGGTTAGAGATAATTGGACACACGATTTATAGTGGTTTGCCACGCAGGACTACCTCCACTACTCAAGGATCCCCCCTTGAGATTTCTAAACCTTCAATAACCTTAGTTTTTCACAGGTTCAACCAAAAACCCCTTAATACAAGTTTTTCCCTTAGGCTCAACTCAAACCTAAACACTCACCACAAAGCTCACCCTAGCTTTGTCTTACAAAAAACCCTTTGATACAGAAGCTATAACTAAGTACAATAACTTTTCCCTTCAAATATTGTCTCACAATGAATGAACTAAGAAAAGTGTTTATCTCTCTCTCTTTTGCTTGACTTTTGAAAATTGCAAGTGCACTAACTTTGCTTGAATTTTGAATCTCGGTTTAGCAGCTTTGAAGATCTCCTTAGTCAGCATCTGAAACGCCCCGACCCGAATTTACCGTACACAGTAAACGCAGGCCAGAACTGTGACAACCCAACCAAAATAGGACCAGCATACAGTGTGAACTACGATAACTCGGCTAGTAAAACAACATAATTAACAAATCTGGCCCAATGGCCCAATAATAACAGAAGTATGCACAGCGGAAGACTTAAATAACTCACTAACACTGTATGCGACACATGCAAACTATGGATCCAAGCCCGTCCAAGGGATAACGCTGCAGCCTGTCTGGAATGCACCAATCCTGTACATGAAACAACTCATCCTACGGGATGAAAGCCCGCAGGTGAGGGGTGAGTCCGAAGTGCTCACCGACGAAGGAGAGACAATCAATATGCAACTAAAAATTACTCAAGTCAAAAATAACAGTCAAACCAAATGACCCGACCCAAAATCGGTCCAAGTCCAAAAAGACTCAAAAAAAACCAATTATCCAATTTTATCTTTCCGGGCCCCGTCACGGATAAGCTAGGGTCGTACCAGGTTATCAACCTGTTCCTGGTGCCAGATCAAAAAGAACCCGGGATCAACATCCCAACATCAAACTCAGGGATCAACATCCCAATCAAACCGGCATCAACATGCCCATCACAAGTAACCCAGATCATGGCACCACAAAACAGTCACAAACCATCCGGTCGTACCTCTACTTACCACGTGACAATTATATACCGTCATCAAAAACCAAACTCACAGGGATCGACATCCCTAACCAAAGTACCGAGGATCGACATCCTCATCACAATTCATTAATTATTCCATTATATTTATTCCAAAGGACACAGAAAGTCGACACGGGGATAAACATCCCAAAAATACCGAAATACCAAATATGGGATAAACATCCCGACAACAATCAAGACCACGGGATAAACATCCCGAACCAACCACAGCAAACGCAATACTCAACAGTGCAACAATCCACAAAACACATTATCGAGTAATATAGGCACATATTGAAGGAAATCCATCCTCACCTTGGCCGATCACTCAACTTCGGAGACAATGTCCGGTACGACGCCGGCTCCTCGGGAAACTGCCCGATATCCAAAAACCTATACATCAAAATCATACATACACATAAATGCACATAAGAGTATGTCATGATGCCAATTTCGAATTAATCCCATCCCGGTTCTTATCTGATATTATTATCTTTTATCGAAAATAATTACTGTACGTATTTCCGAATATAATTTCGGTACTATACTTTAATTAAAATTCTTTTCAAAATATTTTCATAAAATAACTATAATTTCCAAAATAATAAACTCCATAATTTTTCCAGAAAAATAATAAGTTATTTATAATTTCTAGAAAATATTTATAATATTTATCTTTTCTAAATATATATACAATTTAATTTTCCAACACCAAATATAATTAACTTTAATTTCCAAAATACATATTCATATACATATACCAAAATCATAATTTTCCAGACGAAATAATATATATATTAAATTTACAGAATTTAATTTCAAGGCACATATATAATTTCCAAGTAATATTAGTTTTTCCTAAAACATTACTTAATTATTTTTCAAAGTATATATATATTTCAAAACCATAAACCATAACACAGATTTACCATATTTTTCGAAATATAAAGATATATATTTTTTTCTTGAAAATTAAATATCAGTAATTATATATAAACATATATATATAAATAAATAAATAAATAAATAAATAAAAAAAATAACAAAGCCAACCCGGATCCAACCCAGGAGGCGCGACCCGGGAAGGAAACGGGTCGGACGCGGCCTTACCTCATGGGTCGTGCAGCTGGCGACGACGGCGGCGGCGCGACGCGGTGCGAGGAGGGTGTCGCGAGGCCGGCGAGGTGGAAGCGACTCCGACGGTGGCGGAAGGACGGCGCGACGACGTTGGGCTGTGGCGGCAAGCACGAGGATGTTGGATCCGCGGGTCGCTCCTCGGGTCGACGGCGCGTCTGGGCCGGTAAGGCGGCGGAACGGTTCGGGGCCGGTGGGGGTGAGCTCGCGACGGCGTGGGCTACCTGCTGGTGGCGGCGGTGCGTCGATCTGCGGCGGGGAACGTCACGGCGTGTACAGTGACGAAGGGTGGCGGGTGAACAGTGGCCGGTTCCTCTTTTTCCATTTTTTTCTTATTTTTCTCTATTTTCTTCTTTTCTGATTTCTTTTCTTTGATTTTCTTTTCCGAATTTCTTTTTCTTTGTTTCTTTTTCTTTTTTTCTTCTCTCACTGTTTTCTTTTTTTTTATTTTCTGTTTCTCTTTTTTTTCCTATTTTTCAGTTATTTATTTATTTATTTTTCTTTTTCTTTTTCTCTCTTTTTTTCTTTTCTCTCTTTTCTCTCTTTTCTTTCTTTTCTCTCTTTTTTCTCTCTTTCTTTTCTCCTTCTCCTTTCTCCTTCTGCATCTTCACCGGCTCCTCTTCTCCTTAAATAGCTGGAAATTCACTATTTGGCATGTGAAATCAAATAATACAATTCGTCCGTATTACGGGCGAATCCGATCCGGACCAGAAAATAACCGATACCTCCTTAGTTATTTTCCGGTGTGATTTTCCGAGAAATTCCGAAACCCGAAAAATACCAACTTAGTTCCGAAAAATCCACGGGAAAATCACGAGCGCGGGAAAACCCTCGGTTTCGAAAAACGACTCCCGATTTACCTTGAATTAATTACCCAAGATTAATTCAACAGTAAATCACGGTAAATAGACTTTTACAGTCCGGTAAAAATCCAAAATTTTTACCCGGGCTGTTACAGACTACCCACCTTAAAAAGAATTTCGTCCCCGAAATTCCGTCTTATCCGTGGGTCCTACCACGATAAGATTCTGGCACACTCTGCCAGGTGTCCAAACTCAACATGAGATACCGCTTATACCCTTAAGCGACATCTCATCCGCTTATAAAAACCAACCCTCATGACTGGCAAACTCACACACAGCCATGGACTCTCCACTTCGTTCTCGAACGACTTCAGACTCCGAGAACAACAGCTACATCGGCGGTAGAGCTTTCCCAACAAGCTCGGATGAGGAACCTCCGAAGAAACGCTTCAAGACCAACATCATCGGTCTGCAAGAGCACATGGTCGTTTCCCCAAAACGACGGAAGAAGCGGGTCCCCAAGAAAACTGAAGACAGGAAAGGAAAGGCAGTTGCAGAGAGCAGCACTCCGCAACAGAAGCTGACGCAACTGAACTTCTCCCTGAAGAAGATCAGCTCGGCGGTGGCGCAGATAGAACTGGCGTGCATGGAACTCTTCCCGCACATGGAAAATGCCAAAAAGATTGTAAAAGATCTTGAGAAGCAAGTAGCTCCCTAGAGCACTTCTTCTCTGTTGTAACACCTTTATTAAAATAAATAAAATGAGTTTCCTTTTAAATCAAAATTCTCTTATGTTAAGAAATCTTATG
Source organism: Turnera subulata (assembly GCA_028386065.3). Taxonomy (NCBI): domain Eukaryota; kingdom Viridiplantae; phylum Streptophyta; class Magnoliopsida; order Malpighiales; family Passifloraceae; genus Turnera; species Turnera subulata. The sequence continues at coordinate 105,291 of JAKUCV010000419.1, read as the reverse complement.
TCAAATGGAAAAATAAAACGTCTCAAGGTAAAACAAAAATCAATAATAAGAATATAAAATCAAATATAAATAAATTAAAACAAAACTCGTTTAACAAAATCAAAACAAAAAAGAAATAAAATAAAACACGTCTAACAAATTCAAAACGAAAAGAAATTAAAACAAAATATGTTTTCATGATCGACGCTCAGGATCGATCGTATCCATCCTTGATCCCGAGAAACGTAACGTACAACTAACGGTGACGTCGGTTAACCTCGTGAAGAAGATATCCGTTAACTCGGAAAGCGATGTTCACGGGTTCGTCCTGTGTCTCTCGAAAGACACGTTACCCACTTGTTCAAGAATTCCGCATGAGCCAAAGACGTCTGTCTCGTCTCGTATCTCTCCACGATGTCCGAACAGCTGTAAACTTGTCGCACATGCGTTCTACTCGAGGTGTGGTCCCATCCATCTGGCCCCAACGGTCACGGATGCAAGTGACAAAAGATGCAAGAAAAGGTAATAAGACCATAAGAAGAAAAGACAAGGTAGCCAGAGCGAAGAAAATCAAGAGATGGAAAAAGACTGAAAAACTCTGGCATGGGTCCGAAAAACGCGTAAAGGAATAAATGCAAGCAACGGTAAAATTCAAAAAGTAAGATCTTGAAAATCAAAAACGATAATCACGCTCCCCAAAAGTGTATAAAAGAAGGAGCGGTGATGTGTAAAAACATCAAAAGCATTTTAAAAGCAAACAAAACGCTCAAGCAAACAAAACCTCAAAATTTTGAAAAACAAAACACTACACGTCAAACAACATGCCTGCTCCCTCGTCGGTGTTCTTTGTCGAAGGTGCCAATCTTGGCAGAAGGAATCGTCTAGCTTACAGCATGGTCAACGAACGTGCTGAGGAGCTGCCGAATGAGCTCGGCAGGATGCCACGCCTGGTCTTTGTCGACGAGCTCTATTCGTCACGGTTCTTCGTCACTCCCATGGAAGAGGTGTTCTTCCTAGAGGACCATGGGACACTGAGGACTTCCTACTACGGCTCAGCAAACTCCGTGATGTTCTTCATCTCGGATAGGCTACAAGAGTTCAACCTGGAGTCCACTTGCCAGACTGTGGAGCAAGGCGCTTACTACCAGCTCGCAATGACAGCCCAGAGCATACCCAGAATGACTCGGCTACCTCCAACCTGGCCAAAGGTACG
>JAKUCV010000419.1:0-101306 GCA_028386065.3 Turnera subulata | reverse complement strand
TCTTTTTCCTTTCTCTCTTTTTCTTTTCTCTCTTTTTTTCTTTTTCTCTCCTTTTTTTTTCTTCTCTTCTTCACCCGGTTCCTCTTCCTCTCTTCTTCCTTATATAAACTGAAAAATGACTATTTGGCATGTGATAATCAAATAATGCAAATCCGTCCGTATTACGGGCGAATCCGATCCGGACCAGAAAATAACTGATACTTCCTTAGTTATTTTCCGGTGTGATTTTTCGAGAAATTCCGAAACCCGAAAAATACCAACTTAGTTCCGAAAAATCCACGGAAAAGTCACGAGCGCGGGAAAACCCTCGGTTTCGAAAAACGACTCCCGATTTACCTTGAATTAATTACCCAAGATTAATTCAACAGTAAATCACGGTAAATAGACTTTTACAGTCCGGTAAAAATCCTAAATTTTTACCCGGGCTGTTACAGCATCTCTTTATATAGAGGCAGGAGGGATAATTTCAATTCAAATTAATCCGTTAGCTGTCCCTTTCATTCCAGCCCGTTTTGTTGTCAGAGGTGCCAGAGTGTCAACGTTCTTCTTCCCTGTTATCCCTTTCACGCTTTTGGCATGAGACCCATCAGACTGCAGCTTTTTGACCATTGATGACATTGTTTAGCATAGTCCTAGGTTGGTCCTAGGAAGTCTGAAATCAGCTGCCTTTTGATTTGTTTAAGGTTGCTTTTATCACAGAATCTATCCCAAAAATGGTAAGTACTAGGTTTGTTGACCAATCCCATTAAAGATAAAATAATCATTAGTGGCATGGGAGTTTGTATGTTGAAAGCGACATCTCATGCTTCAAAAACCAATCCCACTCACTCATCACCCAAGGCATGATCACAGATTGGAGGCTCCTCTTGTGAGCTGCAATTCATGGTTAGGCACAACACATGCTATACATAGATTTGTCATAATCAAAACCTAATTAAAGCATTTATCATATAATATAACCCACTAGTCAATTATACTTAAATGCATATTTTAATATCATAATCAATGTGCTAATTTAGTGTAGGCATTAAGTTACTAAACACACTTAATTAGTCCTAAGCACATTACTAATGATTATCCGATTCACATTCTCCCTCTTTTTGATGATGTCAAATCTTAAACTAATGTGGAAATGTGAATATACGCTCCCCCTCAACATATGCTCCCCCCTAGATAAATTATTTTTCCAATTTGTCCATCTTTCAAGCAGTTAGAGCATAAGGAGCAGAAAAATAAATTGAAGACATAAAATTTAGAAGCCACAATATATTAAAAGAGAGTAAACATGTCGAAAAACACAGATCCACATGTTTCCGTAACCTAAATCTCTCCCTCAAACCTAGTAATCTCTCCCCCTTTTGGCATCACAAAAAGCATAACAAGGGTAGACAGATTGGCATGGAAAAAGCCATAACAAAAACAACAACAACAGATAACAAAGACATGAACAAAAAAACCAGCAACAGATAGACATATTGGCACTGAAATAACAGCAAAGTTCAAAAAACAGATAACAAGCAGAGTATAAAAGCATGCATGATCCTAGGTGAGCTTCAGATTTGGATGACTGTGAATAGAAGTCATAAGCAGTTCAGCAGATAACCAAATAATTTGGCATCAACAATGTCAAAAGCAAAACAAAACTGACATATCCAGAATATCCAAAGTAAAGCATAAGTCGAAATTAAACTTGATGCAATATGAGTCTAGAGATGAAAATGCATGATCCTAATTGGGGATTAGATCTAAAGAAAGATTACTCAGTGGATTCATCATCATTAGTATCCTTATCAGAGGAGGAATCTGAGGCAAAGAACACACTGGTATTCAGATGAAAGTGGTTTATAAACAAGTCCAATTGTGCCTTCTACATATCCATTAGCTTAGCAACCATCCCCCTTGATTTTTAGAATCTCTCCTTTTACATCTTTCACCTCTTCAATTGATGCCTCAACACTTGCATCCTTAGATGAGCATGGTTGTGTGATATAGAACACACGTTACTTAATCTTCTTGATATACATGTGGGAGAGAATTATTGGCACTCAAATATCCTAGCAGCCACAAATCATAAGTCCTCAAGGTGGTCTTGGTGGTTATGTCAAGGAGTGAGTACTCATGTGATGATGTACAACAGGAATCTGTGATTTACTGATATATCCTCACACTTGCCAGCCCTTCTAGCTTTACCGAACAACAACCTTCTCTACTCAAGAACATTAGGAGTATGTGGAATTATGCTGCCCGATCTAGTGTTATAGTACTTCACGTTTGTAGCTTTCCCTTAGAGCAGTTTGAGCAGGTTCCTGAGCAATTTGGCATCGATAAAGACAGATTGTCCACGAATCAGACTATGAACACTAATACTATGACCATCATTATTAGCCTTGGCATCATGTTGGTGAGAAAATTTTTAATCAATCTCTTATAGACAGGAGTACTAATGGTTTCCAAATTCACTAATTGTGTGGACTTATCCTCATTTTCCTTCAACACTTATTCCAGCAGAGATGAACGAGCAAGAGCTTCAACCATACTTCTTCTCCTTTTATCAAAGGGACCAATAGAACCTTCAATGTTCTTTTGGATTTGGAGTAGGAAGGCTTTTGTGTTTTTGAACTCTGATGGTTAAGTAGAGAGAGAGGATTTTGGGTTAAGGATCAATTGAGGGTTTCACCCGAAGTCTCACTCTCTTTCCTTATGGTGTTTTTGAATATCACTCACTTTTTCCATATTAAAGACTAATTAATAGAAATATGACAGTTATCTTGTATGAGTGGGGTTAAAATTAGTAACTGCAGGTTTGTGGGAATAAATAGGGAAGTGAGTTTAAATGACATAACCAAAGGTTTTAAATTTTGACAAGAGGTGAGAGAGAAATCCGGTGGGTAATAGGGAGTCTCCCTGCATGGCTTCTTTTTCTGACAGGAACCCCTAGTTTTCAGCTTCCTAGGCGCTGGTATCTCTTGCTTCTCTTTCATCATCCCACTTTTTCTTCTATTCTTACTTTAGTTCAGCTTTTCACTATTTCCCATACAACTTGTGCAGCTGAGAGCACACACTCTTTCCTTAGCTCAAAACTGCCTTTTTCAAAAACCATAGAGTAAGCTCTTTATCTCTTAACATTCCTTCTCTCCCTTCAGCATAACTTTTTCTCACACATATATAGAATCTTTTGTTGTATGTTTTCTTCTCAACCGAATCAACATCCTCTTACTTCAATCAGATTCTTGCCTTTTAGAAACCATAAAACATGCCCAGTTTGTACCCTACGAATCTGCCACGCCATTCTTCACCTCTTTTTCCTTCCTCTTTAGGAATACTCAATTGATGATCATGTGAGCCTTCGCCTTGACTTATTATCACAGCCCATATGCAATGCCTAGTGATGTGTGTGTAAGTGATGCTTTGGGCGACAAAAATAAAGGAAGAATATCACCTGGTGTATTAATCGGTTTGAGGAGGATTCCATATGCCAAGCTCCAAACGAATCTTGTTGAGCTGGTCCTTTGTAGGTCTTTATTTCCATCCTTTACCTTGTTTATCTTTGTCTAGTTTAGTTGATGTGTTCATTGGAGTTGGACTCGGTTTGGCACCAACCCTGCCAAATCATTTGAGTAACTCCTTGGTGTACTTTGCTTAGCTTATGAATATTTCATCACTTTGTTGCATGACTTGGAATCCAAGAAATAATGTTAATTCTTCCATCATGCTCATCCGAATTCACTGTGCATCAGCTTTTCAAATTCTTTGCACAATGAGTCGTTAGTAGCACCAAATAATATGTCAACCCCATAAATTTGCACAATAATCAAGTCATTCTTATAATGCTTACCAAAGAGGGTAGAGTCAATCTTTCCTCTAGTAAAGTCTTGTGTGATTAAGAATGTACTTAACCTGTCATACCAAGCCCTTGGTGCTTGCCTCAAGCCATATAGTGCATTTTTCAACTTGAACACATGATCGGGATGTTCAAAATCTTCAAATTCGGGAGGTTGCTCAACATAGACTTCCTCCATGATGAATCAATTTAGGAAGGCACTCTTCATATCCATTTGATAGAGCTTGAATCCTTTGTGAGAAGCAAATGCTAAAAGCATTCTAATTGACTAAGTCTTTCCACCAATTCTCAAACATCACTTCTCTCAAATTGATTTAATCCATCTTTGCATAGCCATAATCATTTATAGCATCAGCAACATTCTTTGGCCCTATTTGTGAGAGAAATTAACGCCTGATGTGAATTGATGTTGCGGATTGATGAGCGAGTTGAAACTCCTCTTGATGGTTCCCTATGATTGCATCTGTTGAAAGACATTTTGGCATCATCAATGCCAAAAGTGGTTGCTCTTCACTGGATGGAGGTTCTTGCTCAAGTGCATTTGTCTCATTAGATGGGCTTGATGTATCTACACTTTGAGGTTGTGGATTTTAATTCTCCAATTCTACAACATCTTCAAGATTGTTAGTAGAAACAAATTCATCAAAGAAAACATGCATAGATTCCTCTACCATCAATGACCATCTATTATATACACAATAAGCCTTACTTCTAGATGAATACCCAAGGAATATATCCTCATTAGATTTTGCATCAAATTTACCAAGTGAATCATTTGTATTTAATATGAAGCAATTAGACCCCAAAACCTTAAAGTAACTAATGCTTGGTTTCCTATCATTCCAAATCTCATAGGAAGTCTTTTCTAGTGTAGATCTAATGGTTACTCCATTTAGGGTCTAAGGAGCTATGTTGACAACTTCTGCCCAGAGGTAAGAAGGAAGATTATGTTCATTTAACATGGTTTTTTCCATCTCATGCAAGGTTCGGTTCTTCCTCTCAACAACCCCATTTTGTTGGGGAGCTTTAGGGGCCGAAAAGATATGGTTAATGCCATTTTCTTCACAGATGTGATTAAAAGATATCACTTCTATTCTTTGTTAACCTATACTCTTTCTCATTCTGTAGCTTTCTAACTAAAGATGCAAACTCATAAAGAGCATGATCCTTTTGAACTAGAGAGATTATCCCAAGTAAAGTATGAGTAATCATATATAATAATAAAAGTACATTGCTTAACTCCTAGACTTACCATCCTCATTGGCCCAAAGAGATCAAGATGTAAAAGTTCCAATAGCCGGATGTTGCTAGAACATTCATAGGTTTGAAAGAGCTTTTGGATTGTTTATCTAGTTGACAAGCTCGACATATCCTTTCTTTTTCAAACTTCATTGATGAAAGTCCTCTTACAAGCTCCTTCTTTAGTAAGTTTGACATGAGTTCTATGTGTGCATGTCTCAACCTTCTATGTCATAACTCAGGAGTTTCTGTGTTTAAAATTAAAACACTTGTTTGCAAGGTTAGCAGCATAACATATATTAGTGGAGCATAGATTTCTTATCCATTTTCCCGTGAGGATTATGTTGTTTTTCTCAGTGCTAGTTATCGAACATCCATTTGCTTCAAAGGTAACTTTGCAACCACAATCATAGAGTTGTCATATACACAAGAGATTGATCTTCAGTTTATCAACTAATAGCACATATTCAATCATAAGATCCTTACTCGCATTACCTGTACCTAGAACTTTGCCTTTCGATTTGGCACCTAAGACGCCAGATCGTCGGCCTATTGAGTGGAGGGATATGAACATATGTGAAGGCCCGAATCCCAATAAAATAAAATATAAATAATTAAATGAAAGAGATTTACCCAAATACCCTTGAAACCCGGGATACGAATACCGGTTCTTCAGTACACAAACATTAACCGTAGAAATTTATTAAAACCGAGATGTCATAAAATGAAAGAAATAAACCGGCTTAACAAGTCATAAGCCACCACGGCATCACGCCGAAATAACATCACAAAATTAAATTCCGGCAAAACGCCGATAAAGAAGTAAAAACATTTATGACATCTCAAATTAATTCTCATGCAGCAGAAGATGAAAATAATAATAAAAATCAAGGTAGAAAATAACATGCATATGGGCCCTATGGATCCAACTGAGAGATGATGCACAACTACCTGCTGAAGTATCTGCGTCTGAACTCCGAGTCGAAGGTAAAGGTGAGACAGCGCGCTATCTAAGGTCTGAAAAACAACGGTGGCGATTATGTGAGTTGCCTACTCAGTGAACATTAAAAGTCTAAGTATACATGGAAGTGAAGTCATGCTCGTGGGGTGAGTAGTTCACGAGCGCAAGTACAGCATACAAGCAATATCGGAATCACACACCAACACATAAACATCTTATTGTATTATTGTCTTTATGATTTAGATACAATGCGTTTTATTATTATTATTATTATTATTATTATTATTATTATTATTATTATTATTATTATGGGCCCTCTACTGTGAGTCAAGTCTCGGTAGCGCATCTGATTAGATCCGGGTGTGAAACCCAAGTGTCGAACCTCATTGTGTTATTGTCTTTATGATTTAGATACAATGCGTTTTATTATTATTATTATTATGGGCCCTCTACTGTGAGTCAAGTCTCGGTAGCACATCTGATCAGATCCGGGTGTGAAACCCAAGTGTCGAACCTCAGAAGGGGTAGATTCTGAGGTCTAAAACTACCGATAAATCTCGAGTGGCCGCTAGCTACCTGAGGGTGCACTCAGACACACCTAACTGGCGCAAGTCTTCCAGGGGTGCACCTACATCCCCTGGGATACCATGCTAAATAGCATAAAGTGACCCGAGGGTACCCAACCCTCCCTCGGGGCTACCAGCCGACACCACAGTAGAATTAATATTTTATTCTTAATTACACTTTTACATTTCTGTTGAAATACATTATGTTTTCCAGGGATGTGTGAATTCTATGTGTTTTGTTCCATCCGGGCCTGCGGCCCATAACCGCACACTATCACCAAAACATAATATCATGTTATATTCCATAACCATCCTTTTAACGAAAGTTGACATGTGGAAGCAATCAGGCACACAATTCCAATTACCGCATGTAGCAAACAAGGCAAGTAAACAAACAAACCACACCAACATGCATTCACAAAACATATATATAAAGACTCGTAATGTCACCTCAAAAATGCAGATTATGACTTCTTCCCGAGTCTGAGTCTACAGCTCCCGAGGTATCTCCCGTGCCTGAATACCGGTACATAACATAATCACTAAACCAATTTTAGAAGTAAAAACGTGTATGTATGCTAAAGGTATGCTCCAATCGAGTAACTCCCGTCCCTAACTATCCGATTATAAGATTTCCGGTCTAAGTCCAAAAGAATATTTTCTCATCAATAACTCCAAAGACAAGGAATCTAAGGTTCACCGGTCTAAGTCCGTAAACAATTCTCGAGCCTAAGCCCACTAAATCCTTAATCACGAATTCCGGGCTGAGGGCCCACTTCCCTAAATTCATATCTACCGATTTTGAAATTGGGCTTCGAGCCCGTTCTTAGGTCCGTACTTTAATTATCCGTGATTGGGCCTTAAGTCTGTATTTTTAAGTCCATAAAACCTTCTAAACTTTATAATGAGATTATTGGGCTTGGGCTCGGTTTTTCCTAAAAACCGTTCTAAGGTTGGTCCCGAACCTAAGAATTTATCGGCCTAAAATTCTATTCGTGTCGGTAATTCTTCCCGGCCACACACTCTAACTCTCCGCTCTCGGTAATCCACTAATTCATTTGATACTTAAATGTATATATATCGGTAAAGAATGCAATATTTATGTACAAGGTAAAACGAGACCGAAACCGAGAATAGATACCGTTTAATAGTCGTAGAACAAGAGATATATTCCGTTGAACAGATCCCGAGCCTTCGCCAGAAAATTCCCGAGCCCTCGCCGGATTCCGGTCAACTTCGCCGGAATTCCACCGGACTGCCAGGAACAAAACAACAACTCTGCCAGGACCCAAGAACAACCAATTCAACAACAACAGCCCATAAACATCAACCGAACAATAGAACCGAGCTGTCGGATTCTTACCGGGGAAAGACTTACTACCCACAACCCGATCTGTCTCGATCCGTTGAGCAGCAGCAAACCCAAGCACACACACTGCCAGAACAGCCCCGCAGCAGCCACCTTTAACCGTTCGAGCCAGCAGCAACACTGCCCAGCACGACCCGCACCAACAGCACCAAATCCAACAACATGAACCTGAACACCACAACCCAACACCGCCACGAAACCACCACGATACACACACACCCATCAATTACCGGCCACAGACAAACGCACACATATCATCATCAATGGACCACTATCAACTTTAAGAGACGAGTGGAGGAAGAAGAATTTATGGGCGGCGAGGCTTACCAGTACGGCGACGACGCGGTGGCGGTGACTCCTCGCACAGGCCTCCTCGTCACAGCCGCGGAGAGCGATGGCGGCGTTCAGACGAACTCGATCTTGAGTTCTCCTCCCTGTCCAAAACCGGCGTCCCCAACCCGACCTCGGTGCAACAGCGACGACCAGAGAAGAGGAGACGATCGTCGACGAGAGAGGAAGGAGATGGTGTTGGCGTCGGCGAGAGAGAAAGGAAAGGAGGGTTGGGTTTCGGGAATCGATTTGAGAGGGAAGAAACAGAAGAGATAGGGAAAGAAAAAAAAATAAAGGTGGTGGGGGTTAATGACCGTTGTGTCATGATGGGGAGGAGCAAGTCGTGGAGACAGTGCTGTTGGGGCAGCGGCGGCTGAGTGGAGAGGAAACGGGAAAAAAAGAAAAGAGAAGAAGAAATGAAGAAAAGAAGGAGAAGGAAGAGGGGCACCTGGGACTTGACCTAGCCCGGCCGAACGACATGTCGTTTGGCTTGGCTTGGTCAACCCGCCCAGGTTGACCCTTCCCAATTGTTTTTTTTTTTTACACACCCAAAGCGACGTAGTTTTATCCCAACTACGATAAACCCTGTGTTTCGTCCCGAAACACCCTTTTATATCTGACGAAACTCGAACACGACATATTACCAACTCACGATTAATAAATCCAATGGAAAATAAATAAAATTTATTTCCATTACCGAAATCTGAAATTCTTATAAATAAAAAACGAAAAAAACCGGGGCGTTACAACATACATGGGTCTTGGTCATGTGTCTTGAGCATCCACCATCGAGTACCCATTGATCCCTCTTTTCCTGCAGAATAATCAGGTTTTTGATACCCACACAAGCTTGGGTCCTTGGAGGTTAGTTTTGATACCTTTAGGTACCCACATGAATTTTATAGGACAATGCTTCTTCCTAAAAATATAATTTTTTATTTTGTGTCCATGCTTTTTGTAATAATGACATGTGACATTATGACTAGATACAGGTGTAATGAACTTAGCTTCATGATTCTTTTTAGTTTTCCATATTTTCAAAAATGGTGTTGGACTCGCATGCTGTCCAAACACGTGATGTGTAGCCCCTAGACCTACTTTTTGTAATGTATGCCTTTGTTGACTTAGTATCATATCTAAACCTTTACTACCATGATCAAACTTTTCCAGCATACTTTTCAGAGATTCTGCAGTCCTTTTCATGTTTAAATTTTCGTGTGCAAGTTTTGTATTTTCTTCTTTACATGTAACAATTTGTTGCTCAAGATCCTTTTCTAACTTAGCAAGAGTTTTTTTATCCGCTTTGGCATCTTCAAAGCCATTATTGCACAAAGTCAGACTTTTAGCAATTTCTTCATTTTTGATCATGCACTCTTTCTTTTCAGATTCTAATAGATCAATTTTCCTTTTCAATGCTTTGTTTGTCTTAGCTATCACTTTAAAGCTTTCAAATAACTCTTCATATGCATCATGTAGTTCATCAAAAGAAAAGCTAGATGAGTTAGAATGATTTACCTCTCTTTCTTCTTGTGCCATAAGACAAAGATTTGTTGATTCCTCTTCGTCCGATTCATCATCTGAATCAAGGTCATCCCATGCAGTCATTGCTTTCTTCCCCTTGTTCTTGAAGTTGTTGAACTTGGGTTTTCGTATGTTGGGATACTCGGCCTTGATGTGCCCAGTTTGATTGCAACCATAGCACAAAAGTTGCTCTTTCTTTGATTCATCAACCTTCACACCTCTGAAGTTTCTTCCCTTGAGGTTTCTCCTTTTCATGAATTTCACAAATCTCCTTGTAATTAAGGCAACATCTAGGTCACTTTCGGAATCACTCTCATGTGTTGACTTGAGAGCTATGTCCTTTTTCTTTGGCTTTTCTTCAAATTTTGACCCATGAACTATGAGGCTCCCCATTAGATCATTGTAAGTGAGAGTGTTCATGTCTTTGGCTTCCTCAATAGCAGTAACCTTTGGTTCCTATTCAGAAGGAAGAGATCGAAGAATTTTTGTTACCTTTTCTTTGTTTGTGATGGTCTTGCCAAGACAAGCCAAGTTGTTACACAAGATGGTGAATCTTGTCTCAAGTTCTTGTATTGTTTCATCAGGCAACATCTGGAAAAGCTCGGACTCTCTCATCAGCTGATTCATCTTTGATTCTGTGACTTGGTTAGTTTCTTCATGCGCAATGCATAGAGTACTCCAAATCTCATGTGCTGTTTCGCATGACCTAACTCTTTCAAATTCGGCTTGACTGATGCCACAAAGTAGTGCATTCTTTGCTTGGGCATCTAGTTTGGCTTTCTTCATTTCAGTTTCACTCCAGGACTTCATCTCTTTGGTTGGACGCGAGTAAGAAGAATTTACAACTTCCCACATCTCAAGATCCTTTCCTTCAAGGAAGGTTTTCATGCGAAACTTCCAATGACCAAAGTTGAGACCTTTGAAGAACGGTGCATTGTTGATGTTGTTTCTCTCAAATGCCATGATCTTTTCTCCTGGATGTTAATCCACAAATGGAGATTCCTTGCTCCGCTACCAATTGTTGGCCCAAAATGGCTAAGAGGAGGGGGGGGGGGGTGTGAATTAGCCTTTTCTGATTAAAACCCAATTTGGTGTCTCTAATGCCAAAGTGTTTATGTGTTTCAAATTTGTGTTTAAGAACCCTAATGAACAAACTAATTAACACACAAGGAGGAAGGGTTAGAGATAATTGGACACACGATTTATAGTGGTTCGCCACGCAGGACTACCTCCACTACTCAAGGATCCCCCCTTGAGATTTCTAAACCTTCACTAACCTTGGTTTTTCACAGGTTCAACCAAAAATCCCTTAATACAAGTTTTTCCCTTAGGCTCAACACAAACCTAAACACTCACCACAAAGCTCACCCTAGCTTTGTCTTACAGAAAACCCTTTGATACAGAAGCTACAACTAAGTACAATAACTTTTCTCTTCAAATTTTGTCTCACAATGAATGAACTAAGAAAAGTGTTTATCTCTCTCTCTTTTGCTTGACTTTTGAGAATTATAAGTACACTAACTTTGCTTGAATTCTGAATCTTAGTTTAGCAGCTCTGAAGATCTCCTTGAGTCAGCATCTCTTTTTATAGAGGCAGGAGGGATAATTTCAATTCAAATTAATCCGTTAGTTGTCCCTTTCATTCCAGCCTGTTTTGTTGACAGAGGTGCCATAGTGTCAACGTTCTTCTTCCTTGTTGTCCCTTTCACGCTTTGGCACGAGACCCATCAGACTGCAGCTTTTTGACCATTGATGACATTGTTTAGCATAGTCCTAGGTTGGTCCTAGGAAGTCTGAAATCAGCTGCCTTTTGATTTATTTAAGGTTGCTTTTATCACAGAATCTATCCCAAAAATGGTAAGTACTAGGTTTGTTGACCAATCCCATTGAAGATAAAATAATCATTAGTGGCATAGGAGTTTGTATGTTGAAAGCGACATCTCATGCTTCAAAAACCAATCCCACTCACTCATCACCCAAGGCATGATCACGGATTGGAGGCTCCTCATGTGAGCTGCAATTCATGGTTAGGCACAACACATGCTATATATAGGTTTGTCATAATCAAAACCTAGTTAAAGCATTTATCATATAATGTTACCCACTAGTCATTAGTATAACCAATTATACTTAAATGCATGTTTTAATGTCATAATCAATGTGCTAATTTAGTGTAGGCATTAAGTTACTAAACACACTTAATTAGTCCTAAGCACATTACTAATGATTATCCGATTCACACAAAACACATTCCACGTAACACGTTTTTAGGCATGAAATTGCAGACTCAATTCCAAATCCAAATCCTAATACAAGCAGTCAAAACAACAACAAAAGAGGCGGAAAAACTCGATTAGTGACAAAACTTGACAAACATTGAAAGCAAAGAAGAGGAACACGTGAAAAAAAAAAAAGAAAAAAGATGATAAGGAAGGAGCGGCACAGCAGTTTACCTGAGTAGCAGCGACGCGAGCTCCGGCTTTCCTACTCAAAATCTCTGCACGGTGTCGTAGGGTCCTCGAGTTCACTCCTTTCGGGTCCCTTGTGGTCTTCCCTTCCTCAAATCAACCACAAAAAAGCGGGTGGTGACTATGATATTTATTGAGCCACAGTGGCATCTCTATACAATCAGGCATTATCAACTGGGTCGTACAAGAAATCCGACCCTAATTGCAGGAAGGACGCCTCTTCAACCTGGTTCGGTCCCGGAGCCCAATGAGTCGAGGTCCAAGATTGCTCACGAGTGCTTCACTGAGGAGAAAGCGAAGCAGCTAATTAAGGAGGAAGATGGTGGAGGGTAGTGCATTTCATGTATATTGTACCACTTGACAAATTTGTCGAAATGAAATCAGATCCAAAGTATTCATTTTGTTTAATTTACATAATGGTTTTTTTTAAAGAAAACCATTTAAAGCGATGTCGTCAATTTGCCGAAACTCCCCTAATTTTCTAGTAGGTGTTCATTTTTATCCAAATAGGATTTTTAAATTTAAGGTAAAAGAAAATGAAACGAAGAATAAAAAAAGAGCAGCCAACGGGCCCCATATAATATGTGTCAACTCACTGGCTAATGTAAAAAAAGGCAATGTGCCCTGATAAAATGGGACTTTGAGGACAAAATGAGTGAAAATAAAAGTCGAGATATAACAAAAGCAAATTTGATTAACTAGTAGGACATAATTTTTTTTAACCTATTTTTAAATATTTAAAATTTTTTCTTTTGTTTTTGAAAAATATTTTATTTATTTTATGATATCTCCATTGGACATACCATCTGGTACAATTTGGGCAACATTCTATGTTATGAAGGCTAGCCAGAGCGACCCGTGTGGCATACGGTAGAGTAGGCTATAAATGGAGCTCCGTATGGTGAAGTAGTGGACGCTAGATTATTGGAATGAGATTTTCTGGAGGGAGCAGTTGGTTCGCTTTTACAAGCAGTAGACTAAGGAAGGGGTAGATAGTAGGGCAACTCTTTGAGGAGATGTGATTCTGTTTACTTTTGTTGTCTACTAGTGAGAAACCGTAGTCACAAATAGCTAGTTGGATGGTTTCAAAATCATTTGCCCACCTTTTGTTTTGTTCAGAATTTGTGTGCATTCTATAGGTTAAACTTGTGGCTTTTAGCCGTAAGTAACAAGATGAACAAATGTAGGGAATGCTTAGATGATCGAGTCTTGTATTATGTATTCTATGTTTTCAAGGTAGTCAAGAAGATATTGAACAGGTCCATCATTTCAATTGAACACTTTCTCGACCAAGATGAGGATGAATGTAGCTACGTTCAACCGGCTCATTCTGCCTCCAGCAGATGGAATGCTGCACCATTGCAACTTCCTCAGGTTGATAGTTCTTAGGGATCTGGCTGTTCAACATTTTCACACTTTTACCTGTATTCTTATTGTAATTCCAAATTGCATGTTATGTTATTGCCTTAGACTCTTGGTCTATTTGATAGGGGTAGACAACGTCTTAAATTTGCTAGTAACCCCTGTATATTTTTTGCCTACTATGCACTGTTACTTGTTCATACAAAACCGGCTGCAAGTGCACAGCGTTGCTGTAGTAACAAGGTCGAATCACAGGGACTACGAAATAACACTGTCCTTAGAGCTTTCGATCGATTAGACTATAAAACGACAAATAAATAAAATATCGAATTTGTGAGAGTAATAGGCAGTGGAAATAAACTGTAAATAAAGAGACAGCGTGTACTGGTGAGGTGATGTAGTAATAAAGAAACCTAGGTTGTTCGGGGTTCACTACAGCGGGTGCTGTCTAAATAATAAAACTATGGTTTGGCTAATTTGTTCGTCTTCCTTGTAGGGCTCCTTAGTCTATTTCATCTACAACCAGCTGTTCACTGTTATTGTAAACCTACCCTAGTCCCGAACAACCTGTTGTTTGCTAGTGTTGCCTGTCCTAAGGTGCAGTAGGCACTGTACTAGGTGCTGGATCCTCAACTACCCTAAAAATCTCTTTCGACAACAGTTAGGATAGAGGCTGTGTATGGAACGATCAAATTTCCTAACTTCTCCTGTTTAGTGCTTCGCTAGGTCTTCTAAGGTGCACAAGAGGGTGATCAGGCCGCATGCGCTGTTAAGCTCTCCATATACAAATCAAAGAATAACAAATAATAGAAGCCAAAACACGAATTATTACTCAAACATAACTATAGCTACATCCCATAAACCTAGATTAAGGAATTTAGTTCATGAAGAAACTAAGAACAACAAACAAAAGAATAGGTGACAGCGACAAGCTGTCGAATAGAAACCTAAAGGCCTTCACTTGCTTCTTGTCGAAATTCTCCACCTTCTTCTGCTCTGTAAGCTGTGTGTTTTGCTCCAGAAAGTAGAGAAGTCGAAGATGCCTCCTTAGGGTTTTTTTTTCTTTTCTATTTATAGAGGACAAAATTTTTTATGAAACCCTAAGTCTTGGAAAATAAGTTTTCTTCTCAAAACCTATCAGCAAAAGGTCTCCTTTCCTTCCAAGGAGTGTCCACGTGATCTTCAATAAAATCTCCTTGAATTTAGGCGCAAGTCTCCAAATTAATTATAAAAATCGGGACTTTGACGCCAGCGCCGCTGTCAGGTTGCTTCTGGGCGCTGTCGCTGGTGCTGTTTGAACTGGAACTGGGCATTCAACATCGCCTTGCTGTTTGCGGGCCAACATTGTCAAAATCCACTCCAAAGAGGACCTAATTGCACCTGAAAGCCGGCCAAAAGAAACCAGAGTGAAGCACCTTTATTGCCGTCTTCTGAGCTCCATAATGTCCTCCATAATGGGTCTGATGGCAACTGGCAAGGATTGTCTTGTGGGATTCTTTAGGTAAGCATTTACGAATGAGACCATCTCCACAGTGTTTGAACAAATCCGGCTCATCGTAGTAGTAATGCTTGATATCATATAAGAATTTCTTCTTTTGATTGTAGTTGATATCAGGGGGGAAGACGCCACATACTATATAATTCACATACTGTGCATACCATGGGTAATCGACTATGAAATTGTTGGCAGCGGGTCGTGTTGCCATGCAGCGTGCGCTGCGGCCACTAAGAACTCATCCGGTAATTGATCATTGATAGGAGGCTCGTCCAATGGTGAATATTCTCGATTGAGAACGATGCGGGAAAGATGATCCGCCACCACATTTTCCGTTCCTTTCTTGTCTCTGATCTCCAAATCGAACTCTTGAAGGAGAAGGACCCAGCGGATGAGGTGGGGCTTAGCCTCCTTCTTGGTCAAGAGATACCGCAGAGCAGCATGGTCAGTATGAACAATTACTTTGGATCCTAGAAGGTATGATCGGAACTTGTCAACTGCAAATACTACGGCTAACAGCTCCTTCTCGGTAGTGGCATAGTTAAGCTGGGCATCGTCCAGCGTATGACTGTCGTAATAGATGGCATGGAGCCTTCCATCTTTTCCCTGCCCCAGTACCGCGCGCACGGCATGGTCGCTGGCATCAGTCAGGATCTCGAAGGGCAGCGTCCAATCAGGTGGCTGCATGATTGGTGCGGTCACCAGCGCCTGCTTTAACCTGCAAAAGGCAGCTGCACAAGACTGGTCAAATACAAAGTCGACATCTTTATTAAGGAGGTTCGTCAAAGGCTTTGCAATCTTTGAGAAATCCTTAATAAAGCGTCGGTAGAAACCAGCATGTCCAAGGAAACTACGAACAGCGCGCACTGTCGTGGGCTGAGGCAATTTTTCAATAACTTCGATTTTTGCTTTATCAACCTCAATACCACGAGCTGAGACTAAATGTCCCAGTATAATGCCCTCTCTTACCATAAAGTGACACTTCTCCCAGTTAAGCACAAGATGAGTTTCCTCACAACGCTGCAACACCTTGGTTAGATTTCTTAAGCAATTATCAAATGAAGTTCCATATACACAAAAGTCATCCATAAACACTTCCATGATATCCTCAATAAAATCAGAAAATATGCCCATCATGCAACGCTGAAAAGTAGCAGGTGCATTGCATAAACCGAATGGCATGCGCCTGTATGCAAATGTACCGTATGGGCAGGTGAAAGTTGTCTTCTCCTGATCGTTTGGATGGATGGGAATTTGGAAGAACCCAGAATATCCATCCAAATAACAGAAGTGTGTGTGCTTGTCCAGCCGTTCCAGCATTTGATCGATAAAAGGGAAGGGGAAATGATCTTTACGGGTGGCGCTGTTGAGCTTACGGTAGTCAATGCACATGCGCCAACCCGTCACTATTCGAGTAGGTATCAATTCATTGTTGGCATTGCGAACTACTGTCATCCCTCCCTTTTAGGCACCACATGCACTGGACTCACCCATGGGCTATCCGAGATGGGATATATGATCCCAGCGTCAAGAAGTTTGAGGATTTCCTTCTTGACCACCTCCTTCATGTTCTCATTCAACCTCTTCTGGTGCTCAATAGTAGCTTTGCATCCCTCTTCCAATGGAATGTGGTGCATACATAGAGAGGGGTTGATTCCCTTGATGTCTTCAATAGTATAGCCAATAGCAGCGCGATGCTGCTTGAGGACAGCCAGCAAGGCGCTGGTCTCATCTGCAGAAAGGTCAGCACTAACAGTAACAGGATATGAATAATTGGAACCAAGGAAATCATACCTGAGATGTGATAGAAGGGGTTTTAGTTCCACCTTTGGTACGGCGGGTTGAGGTACAGCGTCCGCTGCCGCTGTTTCTGTGCCAGTGTCGCGCTGGAGTACCTCTAACACATGCTGGGAAGGATGCAGAATAGGGGCAGTAGATAACTGATGTGCTACATCTCCCACGGCAAGGTCGTCATCTTCTGGCAAACAAACCAGCTGTGCGTCATCAGAATGCACAGTGAGCGCTGTCTCCGTGACAATTTCTTCTAAATCATCCTCCAAGATCCGGACCATGAAGCAGGCATTAAAGGAGACTTCAGACTTTAGAGCTCTCTGGACGTTGAACTCCACTGTCTCTTCCCCAACACGTAATGTCACACTCCCATCTCGAGCATCAAGGAGCGCACCCGCTGTAGGAAGGAAAGGTCGGCCAAGGATGATGGGGGTCTGGTCATCGAGCTTCATATCCATGATGACAAAATCATAGAGAATATAGAACTTTCCCACCTTGACTGGGACATCTTCAAGGACCCCTACTGGATATTTTACAGATCGGTCAGCAAGCTGCAACACCATGCGGGTAGGCTTGATTTCTCCAAAGTCCAGCTATTGGGCTGCTAATAAAGGCATCAGACTCACACTAGCCCCAAGATCACATAAGGCTCGGTTAAAGTTCTGGATTCCAATTTCACCAGGTATGGAAATACTCCCTGGGTCACCCAACTTGGGGATGTGAATCTGATGCTGCAGCACAGCGCTGCAGTTTGCTGTCAATGCCACTGTTTGCTTTTTGATAGTGAGCTTGTTTCTAAGAATGTCTTTCAAAAATTTAGCATAGGTGGGCATTTGATCTAGAACAATGGTGAAGGGAATCTCCAGTCTAATGCCACTGAGCATATCCACAAACTTACGGTAATGGTCTTCAAGTCTGCTCTTCTTGTACACTTGTGGATATGGCAGCGGGGGCTGGAATGGTACTGGTAGTGGTGTTTTCTTTGGCATGGCTTCCTGTAGTGTCACTGGTTCGACTGCTGCATCCTGTTTCTCCTTGGGTTCTGGTTGGGACACCTTAGTTGGCTTAGGAACAAGATTTGGAAGCTCTTTTCCACTCCTTAAAATCACAGCCTGACACTGCTGTTTTGGATTTTCCTCCGGTTGCCCTGGTAACCTCCCTTGCGGCTGCTACTGCTGCATAGCAAATTGCGCAACTTGATTTTCCAGCATCTTGTTGTGTGCCTTCAGCTGATTTAGCTCCTTGTCCATCCTATTTTGGCCTTCAAGCTGCTGCTTCATCATCTGGGTTAATTCTGAGTATCCCCCTTGCTATCCTCCTTACCGCTGCTGCTGCTGCACCTGATGCTGGTACCCCTGATTGTAGCTCAGGTTGGGGTTTGAACGTCAGCCCTGGTTATACCCCTGGTTGTAGTTGTTGTATGACTGATTTGGGCGGCGATCTATGAAATTTGCGTCCTCCGAATTGTTCTCAGGACACTCAAGGAAAGAGTGAGGGCCGCTGCAAATTTCACATACGCTATATTGGGCGATAGGTTGTACCTGAGCTACAGGCTGTATTGGCTTGGTGGTCAAATCTTTCAGCTGCTTGGAGATTGTAGCAAGCTGGGCCTCAATATTGGTGTTTTTGTCAACATGATGCACTCCCCTTGCATTGCAGCGTGGCTCATCATCATCCTCAAGGTTGAGCATGATCTTTTTGGCATCTTCATATGGTGCATGCTTAAACTTCCCATCAGGCGCTGCACAATTGAGAGTGCATCTATCCTCAGGTGACATGGCGCGATAGAAGATCCCAGCAATGCTGGAGGATACACCATATGAGCTGGGCAACGCTGGATCAGGTCCTGGAATCTCTCCCATGCTTGCACCATTGTTTCATCATATTTCTGCGTAAAATTGCAGAATTGCCCACGAAGCTCATCCATCTTTTTGTCGGGGAACTATTTCTTCAAGAATGCCTCCTCCATTTACGCCCAGGTGGTGATGCTGCCCGCTGGAAAAGTTTTCAGCCATCGTTTGGCTCCATCCCTGAGGGAAAATTTGAAAAAATGGAGTTTCTTGGCATCTTCAGAACACCCCTGAATCCGGGTGGTGGCACAAATATCCAGGAAGTCCTTCAAGTGCTGGTTAGGGTCCTCCAGCGCCGATCCTCCAAACTGCTTGTTTTGCACCATTTGAACCAAGTTGGTTCAGAGCTCATAAGGTTGATCATTATTGAATGGTGCTATGGCTCCAGTAGGTGCTGTATGGCGAGGTCGCATAAGCTGATTGATTGGCAGATTGGGGATGTTGGCGAAAGGATCGACAATATCATGAGCGACAGCGTTCTGATGCTGGCGCTGCTGGTTCCTCGGGCCTACAGGATTGATGATATTACCCTCATCATTCCTTGGTAAGTCATCCTGGCCACGTAGGGGGTGGATAATGTTACCCTCAGCATCCCGGCCATTGTTAGGAGGATAGATATGGGCCTTGGTTTCTGACTCAGTGGTCTCTGCTACTTTCTGTTGCCTTGCTTGCCTGCGGTTCGCCCTAGCAGCGCCTTCAATATCAAGGATGTGTACAAGATCAGGATTTTGACTCCTGGTTTGCATACACCTATCAAGACACTGCTAGAGAGGGTACAGCGTGCGCTGTCAACTACCTGCCGCAAGAAAACAAGAAAATCAGAAAACAGAGAAAGCCTAATCAATTCAAAACACTAAGTAGTATTATTAGCGTAGTCCCCGGCAACGGCGCCAAAAACTTGTTCGTGCAAAACCGGCTGCAAGTGCACAGCGTTGCTGTAGTAACATGGTCGAATCACAGGGACTACGAAATAACACTGTCCTTAGAGCTTTCGATCGATTAGACTATAAAACGACAAGTAAATAAAATATCGAATCTGTGAGAGTAATAGGCAGTGGAAATAAACTGTAAATAAAGAGACAGCGTGTACTGGTGAGAAGATGCAGTAATAAAGAAACCTAGGTTGTCCGGGGTTCAATACAGCGGGTGCTGTCTAAATAATGAAACTATGGTTTGGCTAATTTATTCGTCTTCCTTGTAGGGCTCCCTAGTCTATTTCATCTACAACCAGCTATTCACTGTTATTGTAAACCTACCCTAGTCCCGAACAACCTGCTGTTTGCAAGTGTTGCCTGTCCTAAGGTGCAGTAGGCGCTGTACTAGGTGCTGGATCCTCAACTACCCTAAAAATCTCTTTCGACAACAGTTAGGATAGAGGCTGTGTATGGAACGATCAGATTTCCTAACTTCTCCTGTTCAGTGCTTCGCTAGGTCGTATAAGGTGCACAAGAGGGTGATCAGGCCGCATGCGCTGTTAAGCTCTCCATATACAAATCAAAGAATAACAAATAATAGAAGCCAAAACACGAATTATTACTCAAACATAACTGTAGCTACATCCCATAAACCTAGATTAAGGAATTTAGTTCATGAAGAAACTAAGAACAACAAACAAAAGAATAGGTGACAGCGAAATGCTGTCGAATAGAAACCTAAAGGTCTTCACTTGCTTCTTGTCGAAATTCTCTACCTTCTTCTGCTCTGTAAGTTGTGCGTTTTGCTCCAGAAAGTAGAGAAGTCGAAGATGCCTCCTTAGGGTTTTTTTTTCTTTTCTATTTATAGAGGACAAAATCTTTTATGAAACCCTAACTCTTGGAAAATAAGTTTTCTTCTCAAAACCTATCAGCAAAAGGTCTCCTTTCCTTCCAAGGAGTGTCCACGTGATCTTCAATAAAATCTCCTTGCATTTAGGCGCAAGTCTCCAAATTAATTATAAAAATCGGGACTTTGACGCCAGCGCCGCTGTCAGGTTGCTTCTGGGCGCTGTCGCTGGTGTTGTTTGAACTGGAACTGGGCATTCAACATCGCCTTGCTATTTGCGGGCCAACATTGTCAAAATCCACTCCAAAAAGGACCTAATTGCACCTGAAAGCAAACAAGAGCTAGGAAAGTAGAATTTGGTGTAAAAGCAAGTGATTTCCTATCTAAATGAAAGAATGGATGCTAAATGCAAGGCCAAAAGAATACAGTGCATGCTGTAAAAGTGTGTAATTTCATGCTCATCATTGTTGTGGCGTGGATCGACTCCAGCTTGTAATAGAAGTTCTATGTACTCTGTTCTATTTTTAAGTTTACTATAGTCACTATTTTCCTAACAAAAAAAATATAATTTGCCAATTAAAATGATTAAGATTGATAGCGTATCTCACAACTATAATTAAAGGCAAAATATGTCACGCATTGGGATTCTTTAGGCACACAAGCGTCCTAATGTGAGCCAATTTTTGTGCAAGAAAGATTGTGGGTGAGGGGTTCATTATGTATTTAAATTAGTCACTAAATTATGTAGTAGAGTTGCACTTTTGTGGGCTTAGACTTGACTATCCTTGTCCATAAGGCATGTGAGTGGGGGATAAAAAACCTAGTGTGAGTAGGCATCTTAGGATTACTTGGTGAGCACTCAAGTGTCATTATAAATAGCAAGAGAGGGGAGGGTAGTGGGCGTGTGTGTTATTGTATTCTTTTCAGCAATACTACTCTGGAGATTCTCCCAAAGTACTATGTTCTTATTTGATTCTTTCTTTAGGCTTCTTTAGGTATTGTTTTAAGTCCAGAGCCGCATAGATAATAAGTGTTCTTCCGTTGTGCCACTTTGTGTCCGTGACAAGTGCTAGCGGAGAAATCAAGTGTTAATTGCAGAGAAGCCATAACTTTGAGGAGCTGGTGTCGACAAATAAAATAAAAATGAAATTTTATTTTGTTGAAGGGAACGACTTTGGTGGCTTACTGCAAGAAGACTTGCGTTTAGATTTGTGGAAGGAAAGGTGAAATCGATTGAACTATTTTCTTTTATTTCACTTTCCTACATTTTTATATTTATGCATGTTGTTCTTGAAAAAAAAAAAACTTGGTTACAAGAAAGAGTTGGAATTTTCAATTTGCTTTTGTCGATTGCACAATTGCATTATATTGGTGCGCATGGTGTGAAGCCATAGGAAGAATTAGGTAAATAATTGAAACTTGGTTACAAGAGTGCCAATGAGCTACAAGCCCATTGGTCAACTTTCAGTTACTTGCGTGTTGGTTTGTGGCAGTACAAAAATAATTTTTTTTAATTTTGTTTGACACGTTGGAGTGTCCAAGTGAGGGGAAAAAACATCATGACTAACCTACCTAAGGATGGGATCGGTGGTGATGGTGCAGAAGAGGTTCAAGGAAGGGAAATGAGCAAATCAAAAACCAGAGTGAGACCAAGAGGTAAATCCTAACTTTTAGTACAGTTTGAGGCTTTGGCAAAACGCGTAGATGACCTGGAAGACAATGCAAAAGTGAAAGGCTGTTGGTAAAGGTGCACACGATGACTTGCAGCTAACCAGGAAGGAGTTTAACAAGCTAAAAGTATCATTCATTGTGGCCATCGCCGAATTACATGAACAAATTGATGAGCAGTCGAAGCAACTTGTAGTGCAAGGTCGGGAGTTAAAAGAACTAAAAGTGGTGAATAAATACATAGAAGAAGACTTGGCTTTATGTAAGAGACTGCTTGAAGTGGTGGAGGAGGTACATCTGCACACAGACTACCAAAAATTAACCTACGTAAACCAGATACTTATCATATAACACGAGTGGCTGTGGCGCTTGATAGGTTTTTGTTTAGTGTGAATCAATACTTTGCAGGGATGTGAATTAAGGATGAGGGTCAGAAAATGCAAATTGCGTTTAGGTATTTCAAGGATGCTGCTGTGCTTTGGTTGGAACAAAGATTAGAGACCTTGGAGGTAGAAAACAAGACACTTTCTTAGTATGAGTTCATGATGGAACTTAAGGCTCAATTCTATCCTAAGTATACTGATAGGGAGGTATGCCAGATTCTGAAGTGTTGGACATGTTTGTTGGAGGCTTGCAAGACTAGGAATTAATGGAGGTCAACGGATGAGAGGTGGAGACCATGGTCGATGCTATTTGAGTGACAGAGTCCTCAGCAAATTATAAGGGAGACAAGCCGAAAAGTTTTAGTCACCAGGATGATGATTCTAAAGGTGGAGAAAATGCTAAGTTCGGGAGTTATACGTCATTAATCAAGTCTAGTGGTGCCAAATCAATGAGACGAGGCAAAAGTGATGATAAAAAATCGTGGAAATATTTTCTATACAAGGGTTCACATGGTCTTCGTGATTGTCCGAAGAAGCATAAGCTTGTTGCGGTAGTGAAGCATATCGAAACTGAGGAGCAAGCCCAAAACAAAAATTGTGGTGGGTCAAAATGACACTAGAAAGACTCAGAGCAATGGATGCAACGACTATCCAAATCGAAGGGTCGAATGTTTGTTTGAATTCAAGTTGGAGGTACGGAGTTGGATGCTTTGGTTGACACAAGTGTGACTCATAATTTCCTACAAGCGAAGACGACAAGGGAATTGGGGATTCGATATACAAGACAAGAGAGCACAACTACCATGAAGACAGTGAACTTGGAGGCACAACCTATTATGGGGTTAGCGCATGATGTCAAGGTTCGCTTTGG
The DNA here is from genome assembly GCA_028386065.3 of Turnera subulata. Classification (NCBI taxonomy): domain Eukaryota; kingdom Viridiplantae; phylum Streptophyta; class Magnoliopsida; order Malpighiales; family Passifloraceae; genus Turnera; species Turnera subulata. The sequence continues at coordinate 77,830 of JAKUCV010000419.1, read as the reverse complement.
TGATTAGTTTGGATAGCTAGAGTTTACTGTGGTGGAGCTTGATGATTATCCTATGGTACCCGGCATGGAGTTCTTGGATAAGAAAGAGGTGTTGATTTTTTGCAACGAGGGTTATCATGTACTTGGTAGTGTGCATTCACATTGCGTCTTGAGAACTATGTGGAAATCTACTTAAGGGGCAATATCATCGGCAAAGAAGGCTTTGGAAACTGCACATGCTAGTATAATAAAACCAAAGGAAGCAAAGGTAAAGACAACACCAAAGGAAGAAGTTCCCACGGACAGACGACCATCTTGCATGTAGATAAAAACACAATAGGTTGTTCGTTATACAAAGGATGCTATTGAGCTCGAGTATCTAGTCAAGTTAAGGGATCTTTCTAAAGCAAGATGGGTGCACAAGGACATGCTGAATCGGTTTGGACGACAAGTGGCTTCCTATCTACAGAAGGCAATGAGGGTACTGCCTGAATAGGTGGTGGGGAATGTCACACATTGGGATTCTTTATACACACAAGAGTCCAAATTTGAGCCAATTTGTATGCAAGATAGATTATTGGTAAGGAGTTTATTATATATTTAAATTAGTCAATTAATTATGTAATAGGCTTGTCTTACCCACTGATGGAGACCATTTCATTTAGCTCCCTAGAAGTTGAAGAAACAAATCAAATTAGTGATCTCATCAGGTGGGATAGATCCAACAACATCGAGGGGACTAATGCTCTCATTGCAGAACTTGTTGACACTAAGGCGTTTGATTTGGTGAGGCCTCGGATAGCCCCATAACGACCTCAATCTCACACGAGTCCTCATCCTTTCCATGATTAGTTTTCTCTTTTGGAGCATTAGATATGTGTGCTCCTCTTCTAAGTAGGCACATGTATGCCATCTAGTTGAAAGACATTATTTAAATTTCGTTATTTTTGTGTGAATCAAAATGTGCTGGTGTAGACTTGGCCTTTTGCCATAAGATTTGGGGACTAGGTAAAATTGATTTTGTAACTATTGACGCAAATAGAAGAGTAGGGGGTATTCTTATATGGTGTATAGATTTTTTCAAGATATGCAAAAGTCGATGCTCTGATAATTGGCTTTTGTTGGAAGGAAGATTGGTTCGGTGTAGTCAGTTGGTCATTATTTATGGCATCTATGGTGCTTCCTAATTAGCATGTTCGAGGAACTTTGCAATCTCAAGACGTCGTTCCCTGCTCCATGGCTTGTGATTGGAGACTTTAACGAGACTCTTCGGGCTGAAGACCGAAAGAGTGGCAGATTTTGTAATAGAGGTGTTGCAGCTTTTGTGAATTTCATTCAGTGCCTCAGTTTAATTGTATTTAATTTGGTCGATAGGAAATACACTTGAGGGAACATTAATGTTGCGAGCCGCATAGATAGAATTTCTGCGAAGGGAGGTTGGTTTCTCTAGTTCCCTTTTCTCAATCTATCTATTGTAGTAAACAGAAATCAAATCATTGCCTATTGATTTTATCCCAAGAATTTTATCATTTGGGGAACATGCCTTTCTTAATGGAGTTATCCCAGGCTGAAAGATGCCAGGGGCAACATATGGTCTGAGGCTTGTCTTGTCTTTCTAGGCAGATTTAATCTTCTAAAGAAGTTGAATTTGTTGAGGAAGTCCTGTTCACGTTAGAATAGAGAAGTTTTTGGTAATTTTAATTCTTCCATTGCCAGTTTGCAGAAGGAACTAGATGATCTAGACAAGACCTCAGAACATCGTGACCTTAGTCCTCTTAAAATCCACAAATTTTGAATGCCCTAAAATCTGATCTTGCTATCAAATTTAAACAGCTGGAATTTATTTGGTGGCAAAAAATCTCGAATTCACTAGTGTAAGTTGGGTGATACTGTGAGGACCCAGCCCAAAATCACTTGGGTCTCCTTTCCTTTCCCTTTACACCTTCCTTTTAACCAACACCGAATACCTTTGGAGTCGCCACCTAAATTTTATTATAGGGGAAAATTCGGGAAAAAATCTTTCTTTGAATCCTAATGAGTCCATTTTAGCAACCGGTTAGCGAACCAAAGATATTGGGCCCGGGGGTTCGTCACGGATGAGAAGGTGTTAGGCACCCATCCGCGTTGGGGCGAAACCTTGTGCAATTGAAGAAAATATGCATGCCTTGTGCAAGTGTGTGCATAGTGTGGAAAAAAAATCACATAAGAATAAAATTGAAATTGGAAAAAAAAGGAAAAATAAAATAATTAGGCTTGAGTTTCCACCACTAGAGACCACCTATGTACCCCGGCGACCGGGTTCAAAGCCCACGTAGTTCTTGTTCATGGCATCACAACACTCACATCATCAATATCATCATCAAATTCTCAACAAATAATCAACACAAATAGGGTTTGGTGTTACCTCTTGTAGCCCTCCTCTAGCTCCTTGGTTTGGGTTGGATTGTGCATCCAATTTCTTCCACTCCTTAGCTCAATCTTTGATTCCCTCTTGGTCTACCTTTTTTGCCTTTTTGATGATGATACCCACGAAATTCTTCCAGAGTTTCTGCCTGTAAAGAGATTTCTAGGCTTGGAGAAGTAGAGTTTCTCCAAGCAACAAAGCTTATGGGGTGTGTGTGTAATATGAGAGATTGATCCCCTAAAATGTGAATGGGAGGCCCTGTTTATAGTGTTTTGGGAAGTATAGGGGCATGGACCTGCTTAGTGACCAAGGTTTCAGCCAAAAATCTGAGCCAAAACCATGTAGAATCAAATTAGGGTCGAAAATCGGGAAAATCGGGCATTTCTGGATGCCCCGGCGGTCATGGGCTGGATGGCCGCTTGGACCGGGAGATTATCCTACCCTGGCCGCGTGGCACCCCCGCATTTCCCCGTTCTTTCCTTTTTTGCTCCCGGTTTCCCTTAATTCCTCCCTGATTTGATTTCACCGCGTAATTAACCCCTAATCAACCTAGAATCACCTCTTTTCTTGATTAGTACTCCCCCCAATCATCTCCTAATTGATTGATTATATATCAAGTCCCCATTTTATGCACAAATCATACCAAAAACATATTTACCATTAAAAGATGATTTACCTCTGATTTTCCACGAAAATCAGAGCTAAAATTAATCTACAAGTAATGTGTTTATGGGCTATTCAACTCTGGAAAAATCACATTTCATCAACTTGGGCTTCTAAATTCATTCCTAACCCAAAAATAAATCATCTCAATATAATTGGGTTGAAAAATAAATAAGAAAGCCTAAGCAAATGAAATAAAAAATATTTTTGTGCATTAGACCTTAATATATTTTTATCCTAAGATTAAATCATCTCATTAATCCTAGAGTTCAAACACATAAAGGTTAAATTTACCAAAACATATTTATTCTACTAAATTAAATTCTTGCCATGCCCTAGTCCAAGACCAAATCATCTCATTAATCTTAGAATTCAAGCATGCTCAAAAATCCAAACTAGAAGAATATTCATAGGTCAAATTTGGGTGTTCACAGATAGTAACACTATTTTTTTCCGCATATCAGCTTGTATCCATAGCAGTATGATCCTACTACTATCAAATCGGCGACCAGTGACTTCTTTTCTAGATTATGTTATGCCCTTATTGGTCTCACTTCAATTTCAACATCTAGATTCTTCTCAAGTGGATTGACTGGAGAGATCCTTTTCTATAAACGAGCTCAAGTTCGCTATTTGGAGCTGCGATAGTAGTAAAGCCCTAGGCCTGAAGGAATTCAGCTTCTTATTCTAAAAAAACTGTTGGAACCTAATTAAGAATGGCTTATTCGATATGCTCATAGAGTTCTATGAGAAAGCCAAACTCCCTAAAGGCGCGAACACGACTTACATTACTCTATTAGCCAAGAAAGCCGGTGCGGACTCTCTTGATGATTTCAGGCCGATCACCCTTGTCAATTGTCTTTACAAGATTGTTTCCATGGTCCTTGCCTTGAGCCTTAAGAGAGTCATTAATTCCTTGATTGGTGAGCAACAATCGACCTTTATTGAGGGCCGTAATATCATGGATGGTGCTTTCTTCACGAGTGAAGTGGTTCACAACCTCAAAAAAGAAAAATCAAAAGTGGTTATGTGGAAGCTTGATTTCAGGAAGGCCTATGACTCAATTGATTAGAATTACTTGAATCAGGTTCTCTCGGCCATGGGTTTTGGCGAGCGCTAGCGGTACTGGATCTTTATATGCTTATCTTGTTCCTCTTCCTCTATCTTCATCAATGATTCCCCATCTGAAGAGTTCTCAGTTGGGCGGGGCTTGAAGCAGGATGACCCCCTCTCACCGTTCCTCTTCATCCTCGCCGTAGAAGGCCTTCCCTCCATCTTGAGGAATGCTCTCAACTTAATTCTTATAAAAGATATTATAGTAAGAATTTATTAGTTTTCACATTCTAATATGCCGACGATACCTTGCTTTTCCTTGCTGCTGATGCCCCCTCCTTGTTAAACCTTAAGTGCTGCCTGCGTATTTTCGAAGTCATGTCAATATTGAGTATAAACTTCCATAAGAGCATCATTGCTGGCATCATTTTGAAGTAGAAAGAGGTGACTGAGTTTGCAAGCATGCTTAATAGTAGGGCTGAAAATTTTTCAATTAAATACCTTAGCTTTTCTTTGGGGGCAAACATGAAGAGGATTACGTCTTGGAATCCATTAATAGGCAAGCAAATCTCCATGCTTCACAAGGCAGGTTTTTCATTGGCTTTTCTGTATTTTACCTTAGTCATTCCCCTGATGAATTCCTTAGTAATTATTTCCATCAATAAAACATCGTTTATATAGAAAGGAAATGAATGGGTATCATCAATCTTTCTATGCAAAACCAATGCTTACTTTTTAAATGCTTTTGAAATTTCATTTGTGCCAACAACAAGGGCTGAAAACTATTGATTTCGAACAAATACGGTTCTCTCACTCCATCTCTCTTCCCCTCCTTCAATTTAGATAATGCCTTCTCAACTGTGATACCCCAGGTACATATAGGTGTCTAGAGGGATACTTATGTGAATAGAGTCGGGTGTTACTTGTCCTTCGAGAATGCTCGTGTAGGTTATGATGGTATGGTTCTAGGCTCGGTAATATGTGCTGGTGTCAGAATGTGGGTAATGGTGCACATAGGCTTGGCCTAGTGTGCATAAATAGGTTTGTGGTGACCCGATGGCACGGATGGCCTGTTTAGGGTTACCGAGTACTCGACCTATATAATCGGTTGATAAAGGTTGGATTATGTTGGTAATATATTAATTAGGTGCAATTAGTGTATTGGAGGTACAATTTCCCAAATAAGATACCCGTTGGCACGAAATGGTGCACCATGGGGGCACTAGGGTGCCCTTCGGCGCACAATTGGACCCGATGATGTGTAAACTCGTGATTGGTCAAATCGACCAATCAGAGTGAGCCAAGTGGCTCGGGAATAAGGTGCTGGTGGCTTTGGGTTTACAAGCTAGCATCTTGAGTGGCACGGGCCAATTGGCCATGGATAAGCACAAGGTGGCATTTTGGTGCATGTGGCACCTAAAGAGAAAGAGGTGGCAAGTGGGCTGATGACTCAGCTAGTTGGGCAGGCCTTAAGAGGTGAAGCAAGCACCTCTCCCTCCTTCTTATCTCTGTCAATTTTGTGATTAAGGACTGGAGAGAAAAGAGAGTGGAGAAAGAGAGGAAAAGAGGAGGTGAGGAGAGGTGAGGCTTGGGTGGTTCTGCTCTCGGGCAGAATGACCTTTCCTAACTAAAATGAGGATTAGTGAAACCACCGGTTATAATGCAGTGAAACCAAATCCAAATGTTAGCTAACTTCTATATATTTCATATGGCATCGAGTTTGTGGGATTTGGAGCAGAACTGGGCGAGTTATGGTCTCTGCAATTGGACTGTTCCACAACTGTCTAGTGGCAGTGCTTCTGCTTGACTCAGTCTTGGTGTTGAAGGTATATCTGGAGCTAAAGACCTCAGGTTTGAGTTTTCTTGGTGGCTCTGGAAAGATAAGAGGCAGGGCTACAACTCTTATGTTGAGGCCCGAAGCTGGTTCTGCCTTTAAGGGCTTTGTATTTAGGGTTGAATTTCCTGCTTGTGTAGGGCAGCTTCTGCCCGAATTGGGAAAGATAAGTGTTGTGGCTTTGAGTTGTGGGTAACATACTATACTTGCTGTGATTAGATTATAATGTGTATTTACATGTGTGTAACAGGTATCTATGATCCCAAGATGCCCAAGGGCTCCAAAGGGAGGGAATGATTGGCAATCTTGTGCCAAATTGCTAGGTAAGTAGATGATGCATACTTGTGATAGTTGTTATTGTGTGCTTGCTGGGCAGATGGCCCAATTGCTTGGTTGGCTTGGTATTGGCACCTATGGTGCATTTCTTATTGATTATTGGTTTGATGGTTGTGCCCAAGGGGCTGTGCATCATTTGCATTTGCATCATTACATTGATGTGGATCGTTGGCCAATGGATCATGTGGGTAGTGCAAGCGGGTTTGTACGGACCGTGAGATTGGTGGGCACTTGTGATGTGCGCCATATGACAGATTATGGAATCTTGCGAAGGATAGTTCCCGCTTGGTATTATTGACAGGTTGGGTCATTGCGGTGTGGGATCCGCTTGGCCAAAGGGTGGTGCTACGAAGGGCGTTGTGTGTGCCTCGGTAGCAAGCCATATGAACTTGTGGGATATTCGGTTATGGCTCGTACGTGGGGCTGTGGGATATGATTGTGCATGTGTGCAGGGCTGCCAAGACATGCAAGTAGGCCCAGAGTACATCACTTGGCTTACCCGTGGGCCTGATCATAGAGGACTGGTTACCTTGCTGATTGGTATTACGTTTGTTGAGCATTGCATGCCTTGAGTGGTTATTGCTTGTGTGCACATTTGCTTACTGAGTTTTGTACTCACCCCCTTATTTCCCCCTTGTCTTATAGGTGCGAGATTGAGATTACGGGCAATAGGTCGATGGGTATAGTCGAGTCGGTTTCCATTAATTATTTCATTGTATTGTTATGTACTAGGAGGTTATGTTTTTTTATAAAGGAGGAGTTAATGCCCCTTTGTAGCAACGAACTTATTCCATTAGTGGAGTTGGCTATTTAAATGGGTCTTGGTCCCTTTTATTTTAATTTGTTGCCTTTGCAAGTATTGGTGTTCGCTTCCGTTTACGCTGCGCATTATACTTGGTTAGTCACCCGCTAGGCAGAGGCAACTAGCTTCTATAGAGAAGGTTATAGGCCTTAGGGTGCCCTATGGAACGCTATGGGTGCACACGGTACCTGGCCGGTCGCGCTTAGGCGGGGGCGTAACATCAACCTAGCATGATATTGTTACTTGTTCTACCATCCCTAGGCATTTTGAGACTGCTCTTTGCAGCGGTCTTAATTTGAAAATCAGGAACGGGAAGTCTGTGGGTTTTTGGTTAACAACTAGACTAGACATAGTATCCTCAAACAAAAATTCCCTTAGCTATATCCCCTTTCCCTTTGTAAAGACCAATATATTGCAAAATGTTTGGTTGTGGAAAATGGTTGTGCTGTATGGGCATCTAGTTGGAGGCATATGCTGTGGGATTGGGAAGCCCCCGCTGTCAGTCTAATTGCAGAAGATGTCGCTTATGCCCCCCCCTCTGTCCTCTTCGGATGACTGCTGGTCTTAGATCGATGACAGAAATAGTACATTCTCTATTAAATCCGGTAGAGACTTTATCTATAAGCATACTCAGTCTCAGAATTATCTTCTTTCTGTTTGGATCGGTCTGACCCCCTTCAAAGTGCAATGCTGGTTGTGGCTTGCCCTCCATGATGGAATCCCCACCAAAGATGTTTTTCATTACAGGTGTATTGTTTCACTTGTAGACTCTATCTGTTGTTTTTTTCTCTCCTCTTTGGAATCTCGTGACCATCTCCTATTCTCATGTCTTGTTTTCTGGCGAGTTTGGTGCAGTATTTGTTAATGGTGGGGTATCTATGGGTGTCCTCCCTCTTCTCTCAAATACTTCATAGTCCAATAGTCCTTTCTATCTCCATACAATCTTTGCAGATCATCATGGATTGGTTTTGCCACCCTTTGGGCTTTGTGGTTAGAAAGGAATAGATAGTCCTTCCTATCTCCCTACAATCTTTGCATATCATCATGGATTATCATTGGTTTTGCCACCCTTTGGGCTTTATGGTTAGAAAGGAATAGGAGGGTCTTTTCCAACGTTTCTACTCCAGTTGACAGGATCTTCGACACTATTTTGGTTCTTTCACCTGTCTGGTTCGCAGACAGCTCAATTTTCTAGCCCGCTCATCCTAATTTTCCATGTCTTAATCAAGTTAGACTTTGTTTCTTAGTGGATCTCCTGTATATTCTGTCTATTGAACCCTTGTAGTATTATTTACATCAGCAATAAAAATGTCGTTTGCATAAAAAAAAAAAAGTAAAAAGCTTGTGTCTTTGTGGCCTTAAACTTGACTAATCCTTATCCATAAAGAATACGAGTGGGGATAAGAAACCTAGTGTGAATAGATTTTTTAAGATTATTTGGTGAGCACTCAAATGTTATTATAAATAGTATGAGAGGGGAGGGTGGTGGGTCTGTGTGTATTATTGTATTCTTTTGAGATTCCCAAATTAGTGAGTTTTTATTTTATTATTTTATTAGAATTTTCAAGGTATTATTTCAAACCTAAAACCGAACCGATATTGAGTATTCTTTCGTTGCACCACCTCTGTCCACGACAAATGTATGTTTTCAACAGGTATATTGTGTAGCCAAGATTTTTTTTTTTTTTTGCCAAGAGTTATATAGCACATATAAACTAGTAAAGTCAATGCTTCAATTTCCTGAATATATGGTATGAAGTTTTGCTTCCTTTTAACCATATCATGATATCAACACCACATTTGGACACAGGGCATTACTCCCACCCACGTCGTCTTACCAGCCTAAAATCAGATAGCAAAGGAATTACTCGGCCAAAACTATACATATACCTCTATTATCATATGCAGATATAAAAAAATAGTACCTATTCTATGAAGGTACATATCTATCATTTAGTGTAAATTTATACAATTTTTTTTTTATATACTAGAAGAGTATCACAGTCAACTACCGGAGTAATCTCTCCTCGTGACTCGATATAAATTTATACAAAATTAATCTATGAAATTAACTTTAAAAATATATGTACATCAATTGACTGCCGATATATATAATATATACTAGAATTGACTAGGTCTCACAGCTAATCAGATGACTGTTTTCATCAACTATTTTTCTGGTAATTAATTTTGGGATTTCTTTGAGAAAGGCGAACACATTTTATTATTAGGAGGAGAAACAAATACAAATTCTTAGGAGTTCTTACAAGAATAGGAGGATAGATTGCTAAAGAAAAAGTAAAGGTTCGATATAGGTACAAAAGAGAGAAAGTAAAAGAATAGTAATTCATCACAAATACAGTCTGCTCCTGGAAACAAATAAGAATGAGTATGAAACGCCAATAGCTTGGAAATATTAGATATTCATGAGAAATCCAGTTTGCTCTAGTTTACAGGAACAAGGTAAGAATAAATATGAAGAAGAAGCTCCAATAGCTTGGAAATACATTTTGGGTTATGTTATTTACCCCCAGAAACTGTAAACATCGTTTCGGGGGTACTCGATCCAAACTATTTTCTCCAATTAGAGAAAGTGAAGAAAAATGAAAAAATAAATAACAAGACCTCTCCCATCAGGAAAAGAATAGAAAAAAAAAAAAAGAAAATGGGGGGAAAATGTTGTCATAACTTAAACCGATCGATGATGATACAAAGTGAGAAAAATTTGAAGTATGAGGAAATTTGTGTAATTAATAAGAACCAGCTGTTTTTCAAGCACTTCTACCATAGTGCAGCACCATGAGGTGATCTGTGGTTGAGGAATCTGGAAGCAAAGAAAGTGAATGATCTCTGGTGCTCCATATGTTATCCCTTACGTGCTGCAACGTCAAGAAAGGAAGTAGCTGTTGCCCTCTACAGGTTATCTCTACCTGCTTTTGTCAATCACAATCGGTGTAAATTATATATATAAGACACACACACACACACACATTGAAGTGAAAACAAAGCACAAAGTTAGCTAGGGTCTACGTTAATCCAAGATTACACTTGACGTACAATGACACATGTAAATGAAAGCAACATGGTTCCCATACAAAAACTACATCACAAACTGCGCATGAAAGCAAGAATTATGTTCTTTATAAAGCTGCATAGTCCTTATCATGGTGCATATATATATATATATAATCAAACGTCATTTCACTTCGATTATTGTTTGATATACCAAGTACGGTCTAGCAGAGTTTTAATCCATCCACGCATCCATCCAACCTATGTTATTATTCTACCTAATTACTTCATACCCTAAATAGCCCACAAAATTTAAAGAGATTAAGCTACATGTTTGGTCTTTTACGGAATATATTAGCATATGTGAAAAGTTGGTTTAGTCAAATCAAAGGGGAAATACCTATTTCCTAAATAAGATGCCCATTTGGCACAGAATGAGAAGTAATTATTAAAGCTCAAACTTATACTACTAGCCAGGAAAACATGCAAACATGCCAAATAGGAGAATTTATCACTTTTACATAGAAATTAGTAGTCTATATATTATATATATACCACAACTTCAGCAAAATAGATTTTGAGTTAATTATAAAGGAAATTTTATATTGAAGCCATGCTTTGTCACTAGCTTACGTCTTGCACATGCTATGCCCCATACAAATATATATGTTATATATAACGTCTACTTTACCCATAAAAATTTCTTTTTCTCACTACCTCCTCAACTTTTATTTTTCTTTACTCCGAGCGAGATTCCCTCATCCCTCCACAAGACGCAAAAAATACTACTACTACCACGGGCAGCGGGCAGCCGGGGAGATTTGATGGTGTCCAGCTGCCCGCCAGCCCCCACGATCCTAACCCCTGCCCGAGTCTAATCATTACAGCACCCACCCAGACTTTGCTCGTAAGCCAAAATCATCACCCCATAGACTTTCTTCATTTTTTTTTGTTCTTTATTTTATCTTCAATACATACAAAAAAGCTTTTCATAATCTCAATATACCAAACGGATCCGCAAAACACGCATGTATATAAAGAAAAACAAAACAAATTTGTTCCACTGGAACCTAACTATATACTATAATATAGAAAAGAAATTTTGGTACACAATAACAGTCTCATTCATCACTCTCATGTCATGCACGTCTACTTCACGTTGCTTCCTCCTCCTCCAAAATATATAAACCCCATTAATAAGAGGGTCAATACATTCTTCCATTAAAGAAACAACTAGAGTTTAACTTGACCGGTTTTGTTATTTAGTGGTATATACTAATTAATTAATTCAGATAAAACCTGGGTAGACGTTTCTCTCATGATAAGATAGCGAGGGTTTTCTTTAGATAATACTTATTTTATTTTGCATGCATATCATCATTCACCTACTGTGTGGAATACTTTTTTGTTGGGCAACTTATGTGTCTTTTATTTTTGTTCTCTTCCAACAACTTGGAATGATTCTGTTGTAGATTAATACCCCTCATGCATTGCTTTCCCCCGACGTAAAATATATGAGTGCGGTTTTCGATTTTTTCTTTTCTTTTCTGGTTCACTAGTGGCGATATTTTTCCAGTTTCTTTTTTGTTTTCTGTGGTTGGCTGTGGAAGCTAAGAGGGAAGAAAATGATGATGATGGGGTCTTTTAAAAATTCCATCGAAGTGCACCACTAGGTTTTTGATGGGTCTTCCTAAGCACAAATCTCCTCACGAAGAGAAAAGAGAGGGAGGCAAAAGGGTTAACACACCAAAAGGTCCCTACATGTACACAAAAACATTATAGTAGATGTCTGATCATAGCTGAGGTGAAAGAAGCGAAAGCGTGACGAAAGGGAGAGAGATTATATGAACGCATGCAGATTGAGGAGGGGAGGAGGAGGAGGTATTAGCATATTTGATTATGACAGGGTCCACGTGTGATCTTTGAGGCCCTACGATATGATTTCATTTGATGTGTTTGTATCAACTTTTCTTTTCTAAAATATTGTGTTCTTGAGTGTCAACTAGGCTTAGGACAATCGACAAACCAGAGACTTGATGATTCCTTTTTGTATTTGCTTTTTTCTCCTTTTTTGTTTATATCATCTTAAAGTCAATGCAAGTTTTCAAGACTTTCACAAAAGGAAGGAAACCTTCCAATGTTCCATGAACACGTATTATTCTTATTACTTATCTAGAGTGTGGATTATTTTGATAGACACCTTTTTTTTTTTTTTCTTTAGTTGTAGTATACATTATACACGCATAATCTCGTTTGATAATGGGAAATCATTACAAAATATAGTAGGATATTTGTGCGCGTGTAGCATGAAAAGAGGTTGATAAAAAGTTAACGTCTGCGCCTAAAAAATATACGCTAATTAAACATCACTATAGACTTCTCAATATGCCTACGATTTTTACTTAGTTCTCTGTCCTATCTTTCACACCTACTTCAAAACTTTGATAATCATTTTGGATGCCGAATAGTTGCATGACATGTGTGACAGTAGAAAGGGTCTTTTTATTATGTGACTAGCAATTAATGTCACCTGGCCGGTGGTTCCAACGCCATGAAGAAATAGCCAAATCAATGGCATAATTAGTTGACCATTATATAAACTAAGCATGTTACGTGATAACTTCAATCCTGCAACAGCAGGAAGAATGTTCTGTATGTATATTTTATGCTATAGATGAATGTTTTAATGATTAGGTGTGGCTCGTTTAGTTGATGAATGCAAAAGACTAATTTATCCGCTCAAGAGAAGACCAGGACAAAGGGATGTTCAAGCAAACCCAAAAACAAAAAACAAAACAAGAACTCCCCTGATTCGAATAGGTTTGTTGCATAATTAAGGCAACCATTATATTTTGGCATGATTGATAAAAATAAGGTATGTCTTAACCTAATCTCCTTACTTCATGGCATGACATGAACTACGGCCTACAAGGAAACAACACCAATTTGTATGCATCCAAATCATTATCTGATAAGGGTTGACCCTAATGAAAACTTATACGTAAACTTAGGCTACAAGAGAAAAAAAAAAAAAACAAGAAGGCATGTTGAGCGTCTCATGTACATCATAACAAGCCAAAATTAGTAATAATTATGTGTTGTAGGTAACCAAGACAACATGTACACATGATACATGAAGCCTGACCTAGTACAAGGAATTGCGGATTCAACTAACAAATACGTGGGGAATTTTTTTAACATATCTATCAATTCTCAGTTTGAGTTTTTAATGACTAGCCGTCTAGACATTGGCTCATCCTTCCTGGCCAGAAGAAAGAGAGGATTCAGGATTCCATAAACTATATCCAATCTTTTGAATATCTATTTGTCATTGTGCGCTTTCAGTCTCTTTTTTTTTCTTGCAAATTAATTTGTCGCTTACTCTGGAAACACAGCTAAGCATTGCTAGCCGTAGAAGAAAAGTGATGCATAGCTCTAAAGCAAGCAATGTAGTATGAATAAACTTAATTAGATTGAAACTGTAGGCCCTTCACAGGTATATAGGTTACCCTTATTGAATTCAAACCACTATTTTAACCTAGTAACTGCCAAAAAACGTTCAATTGGGATTGATAATGGTTAAAAAAAAATATTAATAAGGGTGCCTAGCTATATCCTTCCTCAAACAAAACTCCAAAGGTTAACAATTAGAGTTTTTTTTTTTTTAGAGTTCATGCACAGAAGTAAAATAGCATGCAGACTCTTTTGTATACAAATCTTGATTAAAATATATCAGATGGGAATATTTATTGAATTCTAAATGTTCTTTATACATGAAAGCTTTTCTTACCGAAATCTGTAACACATATTTAATAGGAAATACTGTAAAACTTCAGGAATTAGCATATGGTAGAAAATTCTATTAATTTTCCAACTTCGCAAAAATTAAAATTCATCTGATTTATATACTTCTATTTCATTTGAAATGGAAGAATATCCACTGGTGTTCTTCATTGCTAATATAGTTCAACATCTATTTTTCAGTTAATTGCTAAAATTTCCTGGAGCATATTTATTTTTGGATTCATCCGACCTAAAGGCAGATATGTTCAGGATAAGATACGATCATAGCAGTATTTTTTCCTGACCAAGGAAAGAAATTACAGCCATACTCGAAAAAAATCTTTATCCTCTCACCAAGGAAAGGATGCAATCCTCATTTTGGTGAAGCCTCTCCGAATCAAATAGACTGAAAAGCAAGAATATATTATAAATTTTTTCTTGTTCTAAGAGTACATTATAAATTATCCGATTTAATACTAACCATGGAGTTATGCTTAATTTAGTATCGCTTAGAAAATATTAATTAATTCATTTTGGAGTAAATTATGCGTGGAATGTTGGTTTACAAGGAAAACATTCCTAGCTGGTCATTAAAGAAAAAAAAAAGGAGATAAAAATATATATGTATATATATTAGTCCTTAGTTTTTTCCTCTTATTTTTTAGCATTGTGTTGTAATATAATTTTTTGCTAGTTTTTTTATATAATTTTTTTTGCTAGTTTTGTAAAGCTACTATCAAGTGTAGTAATAATGTTGACATAATTTCAATACTTTTAGAAGGAAGGTAGTGTGCCATTTAGCTGTGGTACAATAACATGGAAAATCATAATAGCTTTGCAAAGGAACTATATCTCACATAAATTCACCATTGATATAAAGAAGCTTTAGTTTGGAACCATAATAACTGGAAATTCAGTGGTATTTGATGATGAAGTGTGGGTGAGAAGCAAGGATGTTAAATGATGGAAGCATAATAATTTGCATCTTATACTAGGGTTGTATAACTTTATATGATGGATCTTCCTTTTTCCTTTTGTAATTTGTTCATATCATGCAAAATTATTGTTTTAAACAGTGTCACTATTGCTACGGACGAGTACCAATTTAGTCTATAATTTGCTATTAAATGGATACAAATTGCACCTACAAGGGCCTCATACCACTACTGTTCATATATACATCATTGCTCCTAGCTAAGAGAAAATACACGTGAGTTTTCATCAACTTTCAACCAGATGCTACAAGTGAACTCTTTTCTTATGAGAAGATCTAAATCATTAAGTATTGGAAATAAACCATACAGGTTGCCATAATGATAATATATAAGAACCCGCTATTAGGTTATATAAGTTAAAATGCGGGTAATGGCCATGCTTTTCCTGGTACGTTTTTACAGATATAAGTAGATTTAGCATAAAATATATATATGTAGTTGCAAGACGCAAGAATAATATCTTCCTCGATAATTTTTAGGGCAAGTAATAGTTCTCATCCACCTAAATTCTAAGGAAATGCTATATTCGGACCTGTAACTTTTAGCTTTAAATTTTATATACCTAAAGTCTGCAGAGCGTACACAAGATGGGATGTAATGAGAATACTTTTCCTACTACTTTGGTTCCTCTCAACTCAAGCACGATAGTAGCCCTCTCCTACTCGGATGACATAAACATCTTAAAAGTTCACACCTCTCTAATTCAAGACAGAAAAGAAAACATTCCATATTGAAATATCTCCTTCAAAATATTCTTTTAAAAAAAATAAAAATAAAGAATGTTTGTGGCTCCTCCAATTTTTGGTGTTTTGTTTTGTCGTTTCATTCTAGGGAAAATTGACTGTCGCTGAATATTGATATGAGCAGAGAGGCAAGCTAGCCTTATTTCGGGTATATTCCTAACATGATAAAAAAAATAAAAAAAATTCTCTAGAAAAAATATCCTGCTAGAACGTCCAATCATACCTATCAGGAACAATCAAGACAACCCTCTATAATCAACGCTTAGAAATAATCAAGACTCATCCTCGACTATGTCTGGCATAGTAGCTCGCTACAAATATTATATCGCACCCATATATACTGTAAAACTTGAAAAAGCATCTAAGTTTTTTTTCTCCAAACAAATAGGAGGAAAAGTGCACAACTTTGTGTATACTTAGCTTGCGGCCCAGGTTTCTACCCTTGAAGGTTTTCCAATTTAAAAGAAACATCCCAACTGCTTATGTTTGAGTGGTTTATCAACTTTTTTCCATGGATTTTGCCATAATAATAAAAAATAAAAACACATTTAGTTCGCTTTACGATTGGGTTGTGCTCTCTCCTGTGTTCTTCTTATGCAGGTGGTGCCAGATCATTGAAACGTAACTTTCATCAATGTCTATGGGTCTAAAACAATAAACCCATTCTCCAAGAATGAAAGGCTAGCAATTCCTCTTCCATTTCTTTTGGGGGAAGGTGGTAGGTAGTTTTCTATCCCCCAAACTACTACACCTGATCCCCACACACACCTCTAATCCTGCCACTAAAAACATCCATAACTAACTAAACATTCAGTTTAATCAGGACCACTTTGTAAGACTCCCTTACGGTGATCATTAGACAAATGTGTTTAATCCCTTTCCTTGACCATGTTTCTAAGCATAGTTATTACGAGTTTAGTGGCTAGACTACATGACACAAAAAAGGGAAGACTGCTACTTGTTACCTACATTTGAAGTCACCAGACAAAATAAACATTTCCCAGAGAAAATGCATTTAGTTCTGCTGTTTCTGTCATTTCTCTAACCCCAACAATGTCCCTATTCGTGGCATTAAAACTGCTAGTTGAATAGAGAGTCAGTTTTCCTCCTTTTGGCTCTTGTGCTTAGCTATGTTTGGCCAGTCTTAAGCTAATAGGGGATATGCAAAATATGGAATGAATTAATTAAGCGGCACAATAAGAAGGTACTGTCAACTACTTCATGCATTGGAATAGAATACGATGTGCAATAATGAGATTATAAATACCTCTGATTCGCTATCCAGTTTCAGCTTGTTAACCAGATACTTCATTAATAACCTCACTGTCATCCTCCCATCCCTACAGATTTATAATATCAAAAGCAAGCAAAACAAAATAAGTTAACAACAAAAGGCCTTTTGCTGGAAACTTTGTGAAAGCCCTGAAAATAGAAACCCAGAAGAAAAACAAGAGAAGAAAGAAGATATATAAAACCAAGAACCAAGAACCAAGAAGAACATGTGTATATAACTTACTTGATTCTGAGGTAGCTCTTTGATATTTGGGGCAAGAATGGTTCTTTCGCTCTGCATTGAGCCACCAACCACAAATCATTATGAAACAGAAGATTAAAGTGTAACAAAACAAAAGAGAGAGAAGGAAAAAACCAAAAGTGTCATTAAAAAAACACAGTGATACATGAAACAAAAATGGTGGGGCTAATCTTCCTATGCTTGCTTTGTTTTTCTTCCCTTGTTTGCACTTACTGATTCTGAGACGCCTGTAACATAAACCAAACGCCTGAATGGGGTCTTCTTGGAGGATCGATGACTCTGAAGTCGGAGCTCGGTCCTGCAACATCCATTAGCCCACTGTGGACTTGAAAAGGACGCGAAAAATAGGACCCGAGTGGCATCAAAGGCGAAGGAGAAGATGATGAAGAGGAGGAAGAAGAAGCCGTGGCCATATTATGGGGAGCCATAGGCCTAAACGCCCAGCTAATCTCTTGCTGATGATGATAAGGATAAGTAGTGGAACTACTGGCTTGGTGTTGTTGTTGTTGAAAGAATAAAGAGGCACTAAAACTAGCAGCGGCACCTGCAGCCATGTTCAAGACCGGCCTTGGAGGAGGTCTAAACTCGGGGACATGGAAGATAGGAGCACTCAATGGCCTGGCTTGATGATGAAGCAGTTGCGAAGAAGAAGAAGTGCTACCTGGTAATAGATCAAGCTCGACCAATCCAGCAGCTCTCCTAGCCGTCGGATCCTGAACTACGTGTTGATGATGATGATCATGCTTGGTGCTTTCATGGCTCGTAGGGATATTGGCATGGCCGCCTATACTCAATTGGAGCCACCCGTCATGATCATCTCTCTGATCTTCTTGAACATCTTTAGAGCTGGAACCAGCAGCCTCATTATTAAGGCTGTTAGTTCTTGATTCATCTTCTGCCATGGTAGTACTGTTATTATTATTAGCAGCTGCAGCCTCTAGATCAGATCCTAAGCAAGCTTCACTAACACAATAGTCATAACCACCTTCTAATCGGCTCATAACACCAGAGCTGTCTGGAAAAGCTGAACTAGTGCCACCACAACCACCATAACCACCATAACAAAGAGGATGGAGCTGTTGTTGTTGCTGCTTGGAGAGGTTTTGAGCAGGAACCATGGTCATATCCGAGAAACCCACCACCACCACCTGTATGGAAGATTGTTGTTGTTATTGTTGTTGTTGATCTCAGCAAGAGCCATGGAATATGGGAACTTGACCAAACTTATAATTAGTGTTATATTGGGAAGAGGGATTTATGGTTGTTGTTGTTGTTGTTGGTAGTGCCATAAGCATGTGCTAATTTTGTGGAATCAATAGGAAGAGACACACCCATTAACCAGATAAGGCTTCTTATCACCTGATTCATCGTAAAGATATCCCAGGACAACAGGCAGAATAAAACTCGCAAATCTCACTTTCCATTAATTCTCTTTGTTTGGAAGCTTGTGAGGATGAAATAGTTGCAGAAGAGAGAGAGAGAGAAAAGGAAAAAAAAAAAAAGGTCGTGGGAGAAGGAGCTAGGGAGGAGAGGGATGGAGGTCAGTAAGTCAGTTATGTCTTAAATAAATATAAATTGTTCTAGTAGTATATATATTCTTGTGGGAGGTCTGAGGGTAATATTTTTTTTGACTTTATATAATAAGCTGAAATATATGTTCCACCTGTATTCTAGTGTGAGGGGGGAAATTAAAATATCCTCAATTGGTCATCAAGCTAACAACTTTAGCCTTTAGGGCATGTTCCAAGGAGAAAATGACTATAAAGGCTCTTTCTTTTTAGAATATCACAGAAAAGGTCCCTTTTAACCTTAATAGAAGACATTTTTTTTTTTTGTCACAAACTCAATGGAGAGGATTGGGAATGGTGTTTTAGGACAGCTACCATACCCTACAACAAATGCTTTCTATATACATATCTCCTATACACATATTAAGAAATACATTTAATAGATATAAATTTGACAATTTTGTATTATGTTAAGATTAAATTATTCTTTATTTAAAAAAAATAATAAAAATAATCAAAGAATTTAGTATTATGAGGATGGGACAAAATAGAAAAAAGATTATTGCTTTTCAAATATTCTAAAGCCACAATATTTTTTGAACAACTCTAAATGGTTAAAGCGTCAGTAATAAAAAAAAAGGACGTAGTAGCTAGTAGTACCAATTTATGCATTATTATGCAAAATCAGACAGCTAAAAACCTGATTCGGCCTCTAATGTTGTTGGTCCCAATAACTTGACAGATTCCACGCGTCTTACTCTTTCCAAAATTAATGCATGAGATGCACATTCATGTGGAGGGTTTTGCTTCTTTTAATTAGAACAACTAAACATTCTTCTGACACAAAGAAAATGCATAAAAAAAAATGCATAAATAAAAGAACAATTAAGCATTCCTCTGTAATCGGCTAGCTAGCTAGCAGGAATTAAATATATATTCTAATGGAGATCAAAGAATTCAAGATTCCTGATCTAATAATTCGTGAAAGGCTATAGAGGGTTTGATCAGCTCCTATATATCTTCAAACGAAGCAAGAATGAACGTCGAGGCACTAGGAAATAAGATTAATTTTTGTCTTACATAGATCATCGTGTGTGTCATACAGTAAGTATTGGTTAATTATAGTCATTGATGGGGAGACTATTAAATAAAACTTTTGCTTCCACTAAACGCCAAACCCTATACATGTAGAGTGGTAGACACAATAGATTAATATGAAAAGTTCATTAGGATCTCTCTTTCAAGGAATTTACTTACAACTACATGCTAATTAATACTAGTAGTACCTGAAATTGAGAAAAGGGAGGTTGGGAGGAGGGAGGAGCCCATATAAGTGGAATGGCATAATGACGTTACCTGTCAAATGGAAGCATAAATAAAGCAAAGAAGGGGATGAGCAGTGCACACAGAACTTAAGAGCATGTTATTAAGAGGTAATTATAAACAAATAAATTGGGACTTTGGCATGCATGATGGTGTTTCCCCACAACCCGAGAAATCCAAAAGCACACACAGCGACGTGGGCTTTTGTTAAGACATTCTTTGCATAAAGCATGTGCATCCCACCCTCCCTGCAACCAAACTGTACGGGATTCTTCGTTTCACAAATTAATACTCCAAAATAATGACTGTTTTAAATCTTATACTAATCTATACTATATATCTATACTATATATAAAAGCACGAAAACAGCGAAACAGTCGAAAGTACAAAAATAACCTTACTTAATATTAATATAAAAAAATAAAAGCGACATGTCATATATAATAATGAATGACAAATAGTTTCTCTATATTTATAACTATATAGCAAGAGCTAGAAAAACCAACAAATTAGTATAATTATCCTTAATATATATATATATATATAGTACAAAAACTATATAAAAAAAAGAAAATATCGATACTAAAATAGCATGAGTAGTATATTCAATTTTTTGGTTTCCTTCACAACTCCTATTTTTATTTCTAATAAAAAACTAAATCTAAATAAAATATATTTATTTACATCACACATAACAACCTATTTCTATTCGTTATAAGTTATAAAGCGGGGTGACGACAATCTATAATCACTGCGATTGGATTCGATCTAAAGTTGCAGATAACGATTTAACCCATAACCCCTTTTTATTTTGGTGCTTGAATGACACCATAACCTATTTTTTGGTTTTATAGCCAAATAGAACCTCGTGATTTAAGTAACACATTGAACTCTAAATTCATTGATTTTAATTCATTGATTTTATCATTTTCGCAATTAGTAAACAATGTCGCATAATCACAAGAGCTCATGATATATGTGTTTGTAATTTATTGTCGAGAAGAACTATAAAGAAGAAAAACTGAAGTACAGTCTGATAGTTAATGTAAACTACCAAAAAGAACAACGACCATGAAAAGGAATAATAATGAAAAATAATAATATAATTTAATAATCTCCTTCATTAATAATATAATTTAATAATTAAAATTATTTAATGTAGAATATCAATGGATTAACAATTGTCATTAATAATAATAGATTTATAAACTTCTATTTTACTACATAAACTAATTCTAAATAATAAATTTATTTATATTTTCTCAACAATTACCAAAAATAAGAAGAAGTACAACTGAAAAGTTAGTGAAAATCATGAACAAAAATAACGTTTACAAAAAAAAATAAACACAAGAGCTCATGACAAACGTGCTTGTAATTTATTATCAAGAAGAATTATAGAGACAAGAGTTGAGTTGAGTAGTCAACGAAAACTACGAAATAGAATAATAATGGAAAAAAATATTATCATAGGAATTCATACCACGAAAAGAAGAATAATAACACATAATAATATAATTTATAATTTTCGTTATTAATAATATAATTTATAATTAAAATTATGAAATTTACAATATCAAAGGATTAAAAAATATAGTTACAATAATCGATTTTATAAATTCATATTCCACTACATAAACTAATTCTAAATAATGTGTAATGTCTAGAATTTATATATAAGTTATTTTCAAGATTAAGATTAATACTATGCCATGTGATTTAAAAAATAAAATAATATGCCACGTGCATTTGCACGTGGAAAAAAACTAGTTAATAAGAAAAAACCAAATAGGCAACCCTCTCTTTGACAATTGGTGACACCATGCCTTTCCCGCATGTTTTTCTTTTTGTTTTCTTAAAAATTCATGTATAGAGTCTCTCTCCATTTCCCTTTTTGTTCTTGGCCCAAGTACTGTTTTTTATATGTCTCTAGAATACATATATGTTTGCACTGTGTAAGTTGGGAGCACCGCAATCACTTCCTTGCACAAGGTAATTCATCCCACCAGCGATAAATGCTTGGCCTGCCAGCCGTTTAATCGTTGCAGAACTCTTTCGGCTAGGTGTGCAAAGGTCTTTTTGGTGACTCTGGTGTGGATGACCGGGACCCCCAAGTAATGTAACGATCCGGGAAAAATTTTCGTGATTTTTACCAAGCTGTTTTGACTTTTACGGTGGTTAATAAAATTTTTATCACGGTTAATTAAAAATTTTACCAAACCGAGTCAATTTTCAATATTTTCGCTATTATTTTTACAACTCTCAAAATTATCATTACTGTTAATACTGTTACCATTATTATTGATTTCCTAATCAACATTTATAACAATACTTTTATTAATGTTTAAGCCGGGAAATTCTTGTTGCAATAATTTACTAATTATAATATAAAATGAAGTTTAAACGCCGTAATTCGAGGATTCTATCGGACCGAGTTTTTCCGAGAGTTTTTCCAGGATTAATCGAGCCTCGAAACTATTTTCCGAGGGTTACTCGGGACTTCCGAGCCTCCTCCAGGACTTACCGAGCCTCGGTTTTCAAAACCGGGACTTGAACAACGTTCAGGAGAATTAATCGGATTTTCCGAGCCCAAGTTGTATTTTCGGACTCGGGATGGAAAGACGGGAGTACCCCTGCGATTCCGTTATTCAGACACGAAAATCAGGTTCGACCAATCGTGGCTTGCCACATAGCCACTCTTCTTTTCTTCCCTCTTTTCTTTCTTTCTCTCTCTTGATTTTTCTCTCAGCCGTCGGCCCCACTTTTCTTTCCTCACTTGTTGCCCTACTTCCCTTCAATTATTTTTCCTTTATATCACTTCTAGTTTTATTTTTGTTTTTTTTTCTCTTCAGCCGCCCACGCGCAACCGGCCCTCCCTATTCAACCTTTCTTTTCCATCTTTTTTTCCCTTGTCTTCTTCTTCCCTACATCCTCCTTATTTCTCCCTCTCCTCCTCCTGATTTCACAGGCCCATCAGTACCTCTTTCTCCTAACTTCTCCTTACTCTCTTTCTTTTCAATTCGTCCCCTGCCTCTAACTCTCCATCTATGCCTTCCCTCATAGCTCTGCTATAACTCATCTTCTCATTGAACACACCATCGCTACTCAGCCCCGATTCTCTCATCCTCACCCAAATAACCGTCCTCTGTGGGTAAGCAATACCGTCATAACCAGGCTAGCTTCCACCCCTATCTCCCATGCTACTGCCCGAAGTCGCGCCGTCGACCAGATGAGGAGAGCCGTCGAGTCCTCCTCGACCTGCTGATGCCGACAGCCACACGCCGCCGCCGTCTCTCTCCTCTCCCTTCCTGCTTCTCGTCTTCTGCTGCTGCCGAAGCCGCTGGCAGTGGTTGCCGCCTGAGATCGCCCCTGCAACCTCCTCTCCGCCATCGTCGCTGTTCCTCTACCACCGAGCACAGAGGCCGATCTGCCATCGCTTTGCCGCCTCCTCGCTTGATTCGCCACCTCTGAGCCTTGCTGCTCTGGAATTGAAACCGGAGACGTCGTCGTCGTTCTGCTGGGTGAGTTTCTGGCCGCATCTATTCCCCATAATTTCTTCCTAAGTTGTGTTTGATTGGATTGTTCTGTTGTTGTTGGTTTGTTCATAATCCGGTTGTCGATGTCACTGTTGGGGTTGCTGTGGTTGGGGGTTGTGGTGTTGTGGATGGTGGATGTGGTGGTCTGGCGGAGTCACGGCCACCGGAGGGTGGCTGCGTGTATGGTGATGACGCTGGTGGTGGGCTCGACGGCGTTTTTGTGTGGTGCCTTGCGCGTTTTGTTTAACGATGAATAGTAGCTGGACAGAGCCGTGAACAAGAAATTTATGGAGTTCTTGAATTTGTGAACAGTGTTAGGCCGGAATCCGGCGATGTTCTGGCAGCCCCGGGAATTTTCCGGCGAGCCCGGAAACGGACTTTGGGTAAACCCGAGCCTCGGACTATTCATGCATCTTTAACGGACTTGAACGATATTAACGAACCCGAACGATAACGGACTTGGACATTATACCACGATTAATGGAACGGTTAATTAAGTTAATTAATAATAATAACCTATAATTTTATTTATGCTTTATTTATTGAATTCTGTTTTTATTTAATTTTATGCATTTATTTATTTATGCTCTTATTTTCCATTAGGCTATTTAAAAAGGCCTATAGTATTTTAATTTCCGTTTTAATTTTATTTACGCTTATCTGGGCTCGTAAAAGGCCCATTGAATTTAATTTTCGGTTTTATTTATTTTAATTGGGTTAATTATAATTAAAGGCCCATAATTTCTAATTAACTCTTTTATTTATTGTTTTAAAATTTTCTCCGATGGACTAAACGCAAGTGAAGGTTCCACGGGGCTTAATTTCTTAATTATGTTTAATTATTACGTTCCTAATAAATTTCCGTCCTTCTGGGCTAAAATAATAATAGGCCCATTCTTATTTACCAAATTTTATAAATAATTTTTGGCTAGATATATATATATATATATATATATATATATATATGAATATATTTCTATAATGGTTTTCAATCTTTTGAGCTACAATAATATTACTCCCTTTCTTTATAATTTTGCCGAATTTATATATAGTAATCCATACAAAAATTATTTTAAGACTTAATATTTTATCGGAAATATTTTGGTTAACTTAATAACGGTAATATTATTTTGAAATATTGTTTATCTAAGTAATTATTTTACTAAAGATTATATTATCTTTGACCACTAATTTAATTATCACCTTAAGCTATATTAATTTATACTCTACTTAAATTTATCGATTTTATAAGTATAAAAATTTACTATGTTATTTTATACCGTATCGCTACTATATTGATTTCCTACCGATAATGATATTTTCTATTTCACGGTTTTACTAACCGGTATATTATTTATTTGCCATTTTTACATATTTGCTATATTATAATCTTTTATTAAATGAATACGTAATTATTACTATTTTGTCGATTATAGGTACCTTATGGAATATTATATACTTCGTAATATAATTTCTTATATATGATTTAAACAACGTATTTATGAGCATGTATTTTCTTATCTTAAGCGACCTAAGGGCCGGGATAACGGCTTGGGCGCTCTTTTTCGGTTTTTGATTTAATCAAATACACTTGATATAACCGTTGGATTAAATTAATTACCACCAAGTTGGTTGAACTGCTTGGTAATAAGATAACTATGGAGATAATGAAATGAACGGATAAGCCGTATAATAACCGTTAAACCGGTATCATGCATAATCATCTTGTTGGTGCATTATAAGTGATTGTGTTGCCATATATGTATATCGGGACATTGAGGTTTGATCGGATAGCAGTTTCAGAGGCACATCAGGTGAGGATGGATAACCCTTGATATGTGCCCGTAATACTGTGACTGTTTTGTTGCTTGATTGAACTGTTGAGATGAATGTTGTTGGTTGATTGACTGCTATGATGTTGTTGTTGTTGTTGATGTTAGACTGTGATATTGGATTTGTGATATTGTGTAAAGAATAATGATGAACTGGTCTATGTGGATAATTGAGGAAATAATAATGAGTATTGGAAATGGAATTGGAAATGAATTTAAGATGATGATATAATTGTCACGTGGAAAGTAGTGGTACGACTAGATGGTTAGAAGCTAGTTCTGTGGTGTCATGGCCGGTTTGGTTGGTTGTTGGGGATGTTGATCCCAGATTTGTAATATTGGGATGTTGATCCCGGATTTGTGATATTGGGATGTTGATCCCGGGTTTGTTGATATTGGGATATTGATCCCGGATTGTTGGTACTGGGATGTTGATCCCGGATTGTGATTCGGCCTGGCATCCAGAATTAGGTAATAACCAGGTACGACCCTAGCTTGTCCAGTGACGGGGCCCGGAAGATAAAATTGGAAATAATAGTAAATATTCTTTTGGTCTTGGCTCAGTCATATTTTGGTAGAGTCTTTGTGTTATATTTGTCTGTGTTTACTTCGAAAGTATTACGGTTGATTATATATCTCTGTTTATCCTTCGTTGGTGAGCACTTCGGACTCACCCCTCGCCTGCGGGGTTTCATCCCGTAGGATGAGTTGTTTGTGGTACAGGAACGTACGAGGCAAGCTGCAGCGTACCCTCGGGCAGGACTCGGATCCATTAGCTGCATCGGGCTTTGCATATGATGACATTAAATTAAAAATTGCTTCCGCTGTGCTATAGTTTGGGTCTCTGAGATCGGGTGACGTGTATTTGATGTTGGGCCGTTGGGCCGTTATATCTGATATTTACATTGTTTGTGCCACGTGTCGGCGCTGTTTTTGGTAATCATTGTATGTCGGGTAAACTTAGGACGGGGTGTTTCATTTTGGTAGCGGAGCAGGCGGTAGGTCCTTGGGTGTGTGTTATGCTTGTTTGTTGTGCATAGCTCGCTCCACATGCTTAACATGATTGCATGCATATTCATATGGTTAGTGCATAATGGATCCAGTTGAGGGACGCCAGCTTGCTGCAGAACATTCACATGTGAGTATACTTTCTCATAAATACAGTTGGAAGACAAGTTATTCGTAATTTCGTACTTTGCAATGCTGTTGTTTTGTTGATCTGAAGTTTTGGAAAGATAAGTTTCTAAAGGATGAGTTTCGATAAAATGACATTTACAGCTGAGGCTGTGGGATAAATATGGTTATAAGATGTAACTGCTGTTTTTGGAAAGTTTTATGATTTTGATGATGAAATGCTTTTAAAGATTTTATTATAAAGTTCAGACATGGACGTTGCCTGGGAAGAATAATGAGATAAAGGGACCTTGAGACGACAAGAAGTCTGCTTTGTTGTATTCGTACATTGGAAGTTTCGCCAGAATAAGTAAGATTTGATTTAGGGTTTTGATTTTTATATATTTAAGTAGTGGTATGATATTATATGACCTTGATGAAGTGGAAATGATAACTTTTGAGTACTGTTTTGATTATGACCAGATAAATTGATGACTTTTGGGGTATTGCTTTGTTTATGACGTGATAATTTGAGTTGAGGATTGGATTGATATTCTTGGAAAATTCTATGGTTTTGGAGGTGATGCAATTTTCTTTTTAAGAAATTGGATGAGGATTTGAAGATTCCTGGATACTGAAGTTGTTTGTGATGTGATAACTTGATTTGAGGATTGGATTAGTGTTCATGGAATTCTTTGATGTCAGCGGTGATTTAATCTTTTTTAAAAAAAAGAGAGGGTTCGATGATTTGATGATTTTGGTGATTCAATCTTTTGAAAAAAAAAATTGATGATTTGATGATTTGAGGTATTAAATAAAGAGCTATAATCGAAGTTACGATCTTTGCTAATTTCGGTGGATTTAGAAGTGAAATATTAATTGATGGATGATTATGTTAGTAATAAATTTTGGGGTATTGATCGACATGCTTTGGGAGATGCAATAAAAAAAAATATATCATTTGATGGATAGTTATGAAATAAATTTTGAGGTAATGATCGACATGGTTCGGGGTTACAATCTGGAAAATTTATTTGGAGAATTTAATTATGATTGAAGTGAGATAATTTGGAGTATTGTGGAAGGATCGATGATCATGATAACTATATATGGAGGTTTCTAGGATTGGTGGACTACGGTGTGAATTTCGAGGACGAAATTCCTTTAAGGAGGGTAGAATGTAACGACCCGGGTAAAATTTTCGTGATTTTTACCAAGCTGTTTTGACTTTTACGGTGGTTAATAAAATTTTTATCACGGTTAATTAAAAATTTTACCAAACCGAGTCAATTTTCAATATTTTCGCTATTATTTTTACAACTCTCAAAATTATCATTACTGTTAATACTGTTACCATTATTATTGATTTCCTAATCAACATTTATAACAATACATTTATTACTATTTAAGCCAGGAAATTCTTGTTGCAATAATTTACTAATTATAATTTAAAATGAAGTTTAAACACCGTAATTCGAGGATTCTATCGGACCGAGTTTTTCCGAGAATAACCGAGCCTCGGAACTATATTCCGAGGGTTACTCGGGACTTCCGAGCCTCCTCCAGGGCTTACCGAGCCTCGGTTTTCAAAATCGGGACTTGAACAACGTTTAGGAGAATTAATCGGATTTTTCGAGCCCAATTTGTATTTTCGGACTCGGGACGGAAAGACGGGAGTACCCCTGCGATTCCGTTATTCCGACAGAAAATCCTGTTCGGCCAATCGTGGCTTGCCACATGGCCACTCTTCTTTTCTTCCCACTTTTCTTTCTTTCTCTCTCCCGGTTTTTCCTTCAGCCGTCGGCCCCACTTTTCTTTCCTCACTTGTTGCTCTACTTCCCTTCAATTATTTTTCCTTTACATCACTTCCAGTTTTATTTTTGTTTTTTTTTTCTCTTCAGCCGCCCACGCGCAACCGGCCCTCCCTATTCAACCTTTCTTTTCCATCTTTTTTTCCCTTGTCTTCTTCTTCCCTACATCCTCCTTATTTCTCCCTCTCCTCCTCCTGATTTCACAGGCCCATCAGTACCTCTTTCTCCTAACTTCTCCTTACTCTCTTTCTTTTCAATTCGTCCCCTGCCTCTAACTCTCCATCTATGCCTTCCCTCATAGCTCTGCTATAACTCATCTTCTCATTGAACACACCATCGCAACTCAGCCCCGATCCTCTCCTCCTCACCCAAATAACCGTCCTCTGTGGGTAAGCAACACCGTCATAACCAGGCTAGCTTCCACCCCTATCTCCCATGCTACTGCCCGAAGTCGCCCGTCGACCAGATGAGGAGAGCCGTCGACTCCTCCTCGACCTGCTGATGCCGACAGCCACACGCCGCCGCCGTCTCTCTCCTCTCCCTTCCTGCTTCTCGTCTTCTGCTGCTGCCGAAGCCGCTGGCAGTGGTTGCCGCCTGAGATCGCCCCGCAACCTCCTCGCCGCCATCGTCGCTGTTCCTCTACCACCGAGCACAGAGGCCGATCTGCCATTGCTTCGCCGCCTCCTCGCTTGATTCGCCACCTCTGAGCCTTGCTGCTTTGGAATTGAAACCGGAGACGTCGTCGTCGTTCTGCTGGGTGAGTTTCTGGCCGCATCTATTCCCCATAATTTCTTCCTGAGTTGTGTTTGATTGGATTGTTCTGTTGTTGTTGGTTTGTTCATAATCCGGTTGTCGATGTCACTGTTTGGGTTGCTGTGGTTGGGGGTTGTGGTGTTGTGGATGGTGGATGTGGTGGTCTGGTGGAGTCTCGGCCACCGGAGGGTGGCTGCGTGTATGGTGATGACGCTGGTGGTGGGCTCGACGGCATTTTTGTGTGGTGCCTTGGGCGTTTTGTTTAACGATGAATAGTAGCTGGACAGAGCCGTGAACAAGAAATTTGTGGAGTTCTAGAATCTGTGAACAGTGTTAGGCCGGAATCCGGCGATGTTCAGGCACTCCCGGGGATTTCCCGGCGAGCCCGGAAACGGACTTTGGGTAAACCCGAGCCTCGGACTATTCATGCATCTTTAACGGACTTGAACGATATTAACGAACCCGAACGATAACGGACTTGGACATTATACCACGATTAATGGAACGGTTAATTAAGTTAATTAATAATAATAACCTATAATTTTATTTATGCTTTATTTATTGAATTCTGTTTTTATTTAATTTTATGCATTTATTTATTTATGCTCTTATTTTCCATTGGGCTATTTAAAAAGGCCTATAGTATTTTAATTTCCGTTTTAATTTTATTTACGCTTATCTGGGCTCGTAAAAGGCCCATTGAATTTAATTTTCGGTTTTATTTATTTTAATTGGGTTAATTATAATTAAAGGCCCATAATTTCTAATTAACTCTTTTATTTATTGTTTTAAAATTTTCTCCGATGGACTAAACGCAAGTGAAGGTTCCCCGGGGCTTAATTTCTTAATTATGTTCTGGGCTAAAATAATAATAGGCCCATTCTTATTTACCAAATCTTATAAATAATTTTTGGCTATATATATATATATATATATGAATATATTTCTATAATGGTTTTCAATCTTTTGAGCTACAATAATATTACTCCCTTTCTTTATAATTTTGCCGAATTTATATATAGTAATCCATACAAAAATTATTTTAAGACTTAACTATATTTTATCGGAAATATTTTGGTTAACGTAATAACGGTAATATTATTTTGAAATATTGTTTATCTAAGTCATTATTTTACTAAAGATTATATTACCTTTGACCACTAATTTAATTATCACCTTAAGATATATTAATTTATACTCTACCTAAATTTATCGATTTTATAAGTATAAAAATTTACTACATTATTTTATACCGTATCGCTACTATATTGATTTCCTACCGATAATGACATTTTCTATTTCACGGTTTTACTAATCGGTATATTATTTATATGACATTTTTGCATATTTGCTATATTATAATCTTTTATTAAATGAATACGTAATTATTACTATTTTGTCGATTATAGGTACCTTATGGAATATTATATATTTCGTAATATGATTTCTTATATATGATTTAAACAACGTATTTATGAGCATGTATTTTCTTATCTTAAGCGACCTAAGGGCCTGGATAACGGCTTGGGCGCTCTTTTTTCGGTTTTTGATTTAATCAAATACACTTAATATAACCGTTGGATTAAATTAATTACCACCAAGTTGGTTGAACTGCTTGGTAATAAGATAACTATGGAGATAATGAAATGAACGGATAAGCCGTATAATAACCGTTAAACCGGTATCATGCATAATCATCTTGTTGGTGCATTATAAGTGATTGTATTGCCATATATGTATATAGGGACATTGAGGTTTGATCGGATAGCAGTTTCAGAGACACATCAGGTGAGGATGGATAACCCTTGATATGTGCCCGTAATACTGTGATTGTTTTGTTGCTTGATTGAACTGCTGAGATGAATATTGTTGGTTGATTGACTGCTATGATGTTGTTGTTGTTGTTGATGTTAGACTGTGATATTGGATTTGTGATATTGTGTAAAGAATAATGATGAACTGGTCTATGTGGATAATTGAGGAAAGAATAATGAGTATTGGAAATGGAATTGGAATTGAATTTAAGATGATGATATAATTGTCACGTAGAAATTAGTGGTACGACTAGATGGTTAGAAGCTAGTTCTATGGTGTCAAGGCCGGTTTGGTTGGTTGTTGGGGATGTTGATCCCGGATTTGTGATATTGGGATGTTGATCCCGGATTTGTGATATTGGGATGTTGATCCCGGGTTTGTTGATATTGGGATGTTGATCCCGGATTGTGATTTGGCCTGGCATCCAGAATTAGTTAATAACCAGGTACGATCCTAGCTTGTCCAGTGACGGGGCCCGGAAGATAAAATTGGAAATAATAGTAAATATTCTTTTGGTCTTGGCTCAGTCATATTTTGGTAGAGTCTTTGTGTTATATTTGTCTGTGTTTACTTCGAAAGTATTACGGTTGATTATATATCTCTGTTTATCCTTCGTTGGTGAGCACTTCGGACTCACCCCTCGCCTGCGGGGTTTCATCCCGTAGGATGAGTTGTTTGTGGTACAGGAACGTACGAGGCAAGCTGCAGCGTACCCTCGGGCAGGACTCGGATCCATTAGCTGCATCAGGCTTTGCATATGATGACATTAAATTAAAAATTGCTTCCGCTGTGCTATAGTTTGGGTCTCTGAGATCGGGTGACGTGTATTTGATGTTGGGCCGTTGGGCCGTTATATCTGATATTTACATTGTTTGTGCCACGTGTCGGCACTGTTGTTGGTAATCACTGTATGTCGGGTAAACTTAGGACGAGGTGTTTTAAGTAACATTCCAGATCCTTGGTGAGCTTAAACCCAAGCTGTCCACTCAGAGCTTTTGCCTTTCTTGTAAAAAAATTTGGGAAGAAGAAAATTCTAGTTTTCTCCTTACTGACCAACTGTCCAGACCAGGCGCAAAATTCATCCAAGTAATCCAGAATAACATCCACAAGGTCATCGGAGAAAAACACGTGTGAGAGACACGACCCTCCCCTACAAATCTCCATCGGTTTCCATCGCCCCTGATTCACTGTCTGTTGTGTGAGTTGGTTGAGCCGTTCCAGACACAGAACGAACAAGTACGGGGATAGGGGGTCTCCCTATCGAATTCCCCCCTACTAGGATTGAAGAACTCGGAATAATCCCCATTCCAATTGACTCGCATTCTAAGAGTCGTAACACAACACATAACTGCTCGTACAAATACACTTGGCAACCCAACATCCTCAAGAGTGTCCCTGATAAAGCTCCACCTGAGCCTATCATACGCCTTGTCGAGGTCGATTTTTATCGCCATCAACCCGGACTCCCCTTTCTTCTTTCTCATCCTGTGTATCACCTCCTGAACCAATATAATGTTATCGGTTATTTGCCCCCGGGAACAAAGCTGCATTGGGTAGGCACCACTAACTCCTCAAGTAGGGGTTTCAGCCGATTCACAAGGACCTTTGAGAGGATTTTATAGTTGACATTACATAACCCTATCAAGCGGCAGTGCTTGATGAAAATGGGCTTCGCAACCATAGGAATAAGGGTGATGGTTGTTTTGTTGAGCTCCTGCTTCCATTTGTTAGAAACAAAACACTCCTTGATGTATTCAGTAAGGCTGCTGCCCGCAATTGCCCATTGCGATTGGTAAAAAAGGGCATGTAGGCCATCTGGCCCAGGGGCTTTGAGCGGCCCCATCTGAAAAAGCCCAGCTTTAATTTCATCATCCGACAGTGGTTCCTTCAGTTTAGAGACAGAGTCGATAGGGCAGACTGGGAAATAGCCACGAGGGGGAGGAAGCGAGATTGAAGGTACTTCCTCTATATACAATTGGCTGAAATACCAGACAACAAGATTTTTCAGCTCCTCATGATCCTCCAAAGACCTGCCACTCTCATCCTTCAAACTCGTAACTCTTTCTCGTTTCTTTCTTATCACTATGGAGGTGTGGAAATATGAGGTGTTTCTTTCCCCCGCCTTAATCCACTGATTTCTAGCCTGTTATGCCCATAACTATTCCTCCTACAATAACACGTTGTCCAACTCAATGCGCAACTCCACTTCTAAGCTCTCCAAAAAATTAGAACTTCAGGATTCTAGGTACCGTTGAATACTAGCAATTTGGGCCAGTATTCTCCAATTCCTGAGGTGCATATTCCCGAATACGGTTTTATTCTAGACTTGAGCCTTTTGCCTAAACGAGGCTTTAGCATCGGGGAACGTTGCCTCGGGTGTCCAGGAATTGGACATGAGTCGTGGAAAGTCCGTATGAAGCAACCAAGCTAATTGGAATCTGAAATCCCTCACTCGGCTGGTCTGTCCTCTTAGGCCATCCAATCGAAGTAGAATGGGTTTATGGTCTGAAAAAATTCTTGGCAAGTGGAGAAGGGAAGAATTTGGCCACTGATCGAGCCACTGGTCATTACACAATGCTCGATCTAGCCTGGCCTGCCTTCCTCCAATCGCCCATGTGAATTTCGATCCCATATACTGCACATCCATCAACCGACACTCCTCAACATACTCTTGGAACAATTTTTTGCCTACTCCCGTTCTCAGGTTGCTATCTCTTCGTTCTGAACCTTCAAGGACAGCGTTGAAGTCTCCCAATAGCACCCATGGCTGATCAATGGATGCACTCAACGCCTCCAGATTCTTCCACAGGAATTTATGCCATTTCTCCTGCGGACTGGTGTAAATTGTTGTGACAAGGAATCTGACCTCGTCTACAAAAGCCTGCATATGGATAAATTAGGTATGGTCCGAGAGTATGTTCACCCCAACATCACCCTCTTTCCACAAAACCCAAATCCCGCCTGCGTAGCCCCTCGCATCCACCCTGTGTGAGTTCGTATACCCTAGTCTGCGAATCACATTCGCCACCTTCCTTCCACTTATCCTTGTCTCAACCACTATCACAATTAGTGGTTTAGTATTAGCCTTCTTCTCCTTCATCGCTCTTTTGAATTCTTTCTTGCCAGTGCCCTGGCAATTCTAAGCAAAAAGTGATAACATAAATAACAAACGATGTATATACAAAGAACACAAGGTGAGGCTAAGCTTGTGTTCCACTCTCCTTAGGAAGGGGGCTTTTGACATCTGGACATCCTCCGGGTGGGGAACATAATCGCCCCCATTTCCATCTCAATGGTTGCATTATCCTACTGCAGTTGTGTAGGGTTGGGAATAGCTCCCCCTAAGCAAACTGGTGAGTGTACACCTTGTAACTCCATTTGATGACCGATATCAGGTGGTTTTGGCGTCTCGCCAATATTCACTACTACAGGAGACCTATTTTTGGGTAATGGAGTGGATGGGAAGGGGGGTATGAGAGGGGGAACGGGGTACTGGGAGGTCTCAGTGGGAACAATTTTCGTGTGGTCAGACTCAACATGGGTGGTGGCTATGTGTTTGGCTCTGGTAGGGGGGACTTGGACTTCACCGTACAGGATTCACCAGGGCTGGATTTATGAGAAGGAGGGGCAGAGAAGGATGACTAGTTTTGGGTTTTGGCAGGGGTTTTCTGGGTGATGGGGCTTACATTAGAAACATCCTTTAGAGGGGGTTGTGGGTTTTGGGCTTGTACTTTTTGGCCGCATAGTGCTTTTTTTGGATTGCCTTTGCCTTTTGGGCCTGTTGCTTTGCTGCCCTAGCAGTCTGAGCATTGAACAGCATGAACTGTAGGTTAAGTTGTTGGGCCTATTGGGGTCTTACTGTGGTTTCCTATTGGGGGATGGAGAATGGGTTAGCTAGGGCAGAGAATTTGTTTAAGGCACTACCACTGGTCTGCCCTAAGGGGTTACCGACACTGGCCATTGGTGAGGACCTTTTGCTATGTTTACGGTAACTAGGGGGGACCACTATCCACTCACCCACCACTGGTCTCTGTGCGTGGCTCGAGGGGTGTCCTCGCACTTCCCCTGACGCAGGTGGCTCAACGTCCGATGTTGGCCAGACGTGGCTCTCGAAACTCCCATCCTCCGCCACCGGAATTTCTGGGCATGTCTCCTGTGACTGACTTGACCATCCGCAGTTGAAGTAGATGGTAGGAATCTCTTCATAGACAACCTTGAATTCCTCCCCGTCAACTTCATTAACACCCTTCAATGGTTTTCAGAGGTCAACAACCACAAGAACCTTAGCAAATCTACCACGGTCTGAAGTTGTAGTTCGCTCATCAATCTTCACAAACCTTCCTACCATATTTCCCAACCCTTGGAGAATATGGGAGTGATACCAGTCTACAGGAACCTCAAGAAAACGGACCCAAATAGTGGCTCTATCAATAGTACCACTAGAGGCTCGAAACCCAGCCGTCCACGGTTGAACCAACAGAGCATGAGCAAAGATGGTCCACGGACCATCCAATATAGCATGGTCCATATCTGCCTTGTCCATAAACCGAACTATAAAGAAACCATTTTCCATATCAATAAGGCGACGCACCTGTAGGCTCCCATAGCATCTTGAGCTTTGACTTGAGAACTCTGTAACCGATGGGCTCGCCAATTAACTTGATAATTACCGCGTTTTCCCAAGGCTTCCTCAACCTATTCTTGAAGGCTTCACTGATTTCATAGCTAGACTTTTCTCGCCATCCACTTTCTCTATGTCCCCCTCTTCCACATCTAGCTCCTCTTCTTCCTCCCACTGGGGCTCTGGTTCCTTCTCCATCTCCGAGCCTACAATAAGCTTGGATTTGTAAGAGAATTGAGCTTCCTCCATCGGAGCATCTACAGCTGGCTCTGCACTCCCCTCTCCTTCTCGTCGTTTGACCTTCTTGTTTCTTCTATCATCCTCCCTATGATGGGAATCCTCAGATCCCCCATCCGGTGAAGGTTCTGCACGCTTGGCATTATGTGGTGGCGTCATCCCCCATCTTTTTTGTAGATTTTGGGTCATGGTAGACTCCTCACGATTCAACTTAGAGTGGAGAGAAAGTTGACATCCTCACCTTTGTGTCCACGGTGCAATGTGGAAATTGAAGACTGTCTCCACGTGTTGAGAGACTATTATTTTTCCAAGGATATCTGGGCGGCGCTAATGTTGGATAAGACATATATGCGCTTCTTTTTTGGTATGAACTTGGAGCAGTAGGTCTTCACCAATCTCAATCCCGATCAGACTCAATTTGGACGAAATAATTGGTGTATGGTTTTTGCCACGGTTTGTTGGAAGATTTGGCATTGGAGGAATAAGCTGGTTTTCAGTGAGGAGGAGGGTGAGAGTAATTGCCCCTCTAAAGCTATTATGACTTACGCTATTGAGTTTGGGCATAGTTGGAATCTCATTGGAGGACTGGGTGGCAGACCAGCACCTATTCCCAGAAGAATGCTTCAATGGCAGTGCCCGGCGAGTGGATGGGTGAAGCTAAACGTCGACGGGGCCGTCAGAGGGGATTTTGGTGCCGCGGCAGCTAGGGATTTAGTGAGAAACCATGTAGGTATGCGGTTATCTAGTTTTGATATGAACTTGGGACAGTGTACACCAGTCAAGGCCGAGCTGTGTAGTATTTTCTTGGGTCTGCAACATGCCTGGAACCGTGGATATTCACACGTTATTGTGGAATCTGAGTCATTGGTAGCGATTGATTGGATTATTTCTATGCTGTCGGATTTGGAGGCCGCGAAGGACGGCCTGGTCAGGACTGCTTTTGAATAGGAATTGGAATGTCAATATTCATTTTGTATATAGAAAGGCAAATTTTTGTGCAGATGCCTTAGCTAACCTAGCTTTTGACATAAACTTAGGTTATACTCCCCTAGTTGACCCACCTGGTTAGGGAGATCATTTTGAATGATGTTTGCAATGCCAGGAGAATAACTCCTGCCTAATGTAACTGATTTTGAGTAATACAAATCCTTCCACATTCAAGAATACATATATATTTTCCCATGTCCAAAATCCCAATTTTAAGCGCCACATAAAAGGAGTCACATCTAACTGACATAAAGTTAGAAACATGCAAGAATTTTGCTAAGTCCCATATTATAATCCTCGTCCATTCATACTATATACGCAAGCAAATGCGGTAAAACGGTGATCGGTTAAATGCAACAAAACTATAATGGTATTGCGGCTACATATTTATTTAATGGTGTGACCCTAAACATAAGATGTTTTTAATGTAAATGATGATGTATTATTAATGAATTCCAAACGAGAGTAGGATACAATGTGTACAACATAGGATTAATAATGTGATTAGTATTTATAAAAAAAAATAATGTGATTAGTATTAATTTTTTTTGAAAATGTTTAGTATATATAATTGTGTTTTGATGACTAATAAACTTATTTTGCATATGATTTTAGTTACAATATGCCTTTATGTGTGTTGATTGAGAGTATGATGACGTTGGTAACATTTGGCTTCGTTCAAATCTAAGGTAGCGTTCCTGTTTGGGTTGCGGGGCGGGATAAAAATGGTGGACTCGTATTCAAGGAATTTGGGACTATTTTAATTTTTTTTGTCCGCAACTCAACCTGGGGACAGAACTGCTGTCCGCATACAACACTTGTTTTACGACCAAAATATCCTTCCCAAATTTAATTAATTCCTAAACTATCCTCACTCATATAACCCTATTTTCTTCTCTTTCTTTTTTTTTTTTAAATTCTTCTCCTCATCTCTCTCCGTTCTCTCTCTCACCCTCTCTTTCCCGACGAAATTTATGAAACATCATCGTCTTCATTCTATTCTCTTTGCTCCTCCCTTCTTCGATTTGTCCTCCTCCCCTATCTTCCTTTACTCCTCCTTGTCACATCTTCTCATTCGTTCCTCCTTTTCTCATCCTTTTACTATTAGTGTCTGAGAACTGCTCCACCCTATTCATCACCGTTTTCAGTCATGGAAGCCACCAGAGCGACGCTGGGAAAGGCGATTCAAATTAAAGGAAAGAATCTAGGTGCGGATTTGAGGTTGAATTGAGGTTCAACTTGGTGGATAGGACTCTTTTTTATTTCACTGCTAATCGATAAACTTTATTTAAGAACTCAAATTAGAATGAAACTTCTGAATGACAAGGTCCCAAATCTTAATCTATTCATGTTCTCCCCAAGGGGCAAGATGAGATATGTGAAAGGTAGGTTCACAACTTTGCAAAGGTGTGCGTCTGTAAACGACTGTACCTGAGACTTAGTAAGGTGAATCCTCATCAATACACTCTTGTAGAAGTTAGTGCTCAAGCCTGAAAGCAGTTCAAAATATCGTTGCACCCGTTTCAAACTCAGCAAAAACGACTCCATGGTCGTGGAGAATAGAAGCGCATCATCTGCAAATTGCAACAGAGCCACCCTCAATAACAACCAGTTGAACCATGCTCTCCTCAAGTATAACCATGCTCTCCTCGACATACTTGCGATCATGGATGTCAACACCTCTGCTGCTATAAGAAAAAGGAAAGTTGATAGTAGGTACCTTGCTTCAAGCCCTTATGTATATGAAATAGGTTGAAGGAGAGCCATTGATCAAAACGGCCAACTCTGCTGAAGTAGGGCCAATCCGAATCCAAGAGATCCACTTAGAGAGAAAACCCATTCATTCCATAACTTGAAAAAGAAAGCTCCATGATATAGAATCATAAGCCTTTCAGAAGTCGATCTTCCATATCACAGCATTAGCGTGGGACTTTTTTAAAGAGTGTATTACTTCTGATGCAACCAAAAAGTAATCCAAAATATTTCGTCAAGAAAGAAAGGCATTCTGACATGGACTGATAAGTTTCTCCATCACCCGACTTAGTCTCTCAGTTAAAATCTTTGATACTACCTTGTATAGACCATTGATGAGGGTTATAGGACGGTAGTCATCAAAAGAACAAGCTGTTGTTTTCTTAGGAATTAGACTGATATATGAGCAATTTGACCCTTTAGGTAATGAGACACAATGAAAGAATTCCCGTACCATATCAAACAAGTCTCCCTCAAGAAACGACCACCCCTTCTTGTAAAAGGAGAAGTTAAAACCAACTGGCCGTAGGGCTTTGTTACTGTCACAAGCCCATATTGCTTCCTTCAGCTCTTCAATTGTCACTACCCTCTCCAAAAAATTTGTCGATCCATCATCAAGGGTTCTAAACTGTATGTCACCAATGGATGGTCTATGAGTAGTCGTATCCTGATATAAATTCGAATAAAAACTAACTGCCTTTCTCTCCAGCTTATCGGGTTGGGATAGTGTATGCTCGCTTACATCCATCGAATGGATGACTTTCTTCCTTCCTCTGTGACTTGCCACAATATGAAAAAGCTGGGTATTTTGATCACCCAATTTGCACCAGGTTGCCCTAGCTTTTTGCCTCTAGAAAATTTCACTTTGTTTATGTTTCAGTTTCAACACAATACATTTGTTAGCTCATTCTGCTTGCTCAGCTAAAGTGAGATCACGAGCTTCTGCCTCCAACCATAATTCCTCCACCTTATCCTGCTCTTGCTTTAGTTCTTTATCCATATGCCCAAACACTTCTTTATTCCACCTAGCAAGCAAACTCCTGACACGAACCATTCTCTTTACAAGACAAAATTGAGGAGGAAACTCCTTCTTAGCCTCCTCCCAGAAACCATTGAGTGTCTTTTCGAATTGGGACAAAGCCACCGGCAGTTAAGAAATCTAAAGGGTTTAAATACCTAGTCAATGTGATCCTGAGATAAAATTAGTGGCCAATGATCGGATGACCCACGGTTTGCTGCTGTAAGGAGAGGGACGGAAAAAAATGTTCCACATCGATTCCGTCATAGCTCTGTCTATTTGACTAGTTGCCATCGAATTGGCCTATGTATATCTCCGTCCAATGTTCAGGTGAATACAGAAGAATTTTAGGGACGGGGTGGTAAGTTTGAGTTTTTGGAGGTTGGCGCCTTTGATAGGGCGGCGGGATGATTGACTTTGCTTTGGGATGTATCGTTTTTCTCGTATGAAACAAGTATTGTGGGTAGGAATTGGGTGCCAATAGAAGGAAAGGTTGAAGGGTTGCATAGGATAGCTATCTGTGGAGTGTATGGACCGGCATGTGTGGAGAATCAAATTGCTTTATGGGAGGAGTTAGAAATTCACCGCCATATTATTCCCTCTAATGAAGCACTTTGCTCTTTTTGTGGAGAGGTTATTGAGAGCAGGGATCACCTATTTTTTCACTGTAGAGCATCGTGGATTGTTTGGGTTATGCTGTGTCGGTGGCAGCGTGTGTCATGGTGTAAGCCATGCTGTTTGGAGTTCTATTTGCTTAGTGGTTCAGGCTGGTGCAGTTTCCTCTAGTAAGATCCTCTTGGATGTGCATTTTTTATGCTATAGTTTGGAGTATATAGCTGGACAAAAATAAAGTATTTTTTTAGGATATAGATATGGATTGGAATCGATTATTGGATATAATTTTATTGCGAGCTTTATCTTGGATCCGAGCCAAGCAACCGTCCCTTTCTTATAACTTAAGTGATGTGATTATCTGTGTGGACAACCTTAAACATTGGCATGTGGTACTTTGAAAACTATCTTTCATGTGAGGTAGCTTTGATTCAAACTTAGTAAGATAATTCTAGTGATGTAACTGAGGTTTTTATTTCTATGTAAATTCTAGCATAGACCTGCAGTGTTTACTTAACAAATTGTTAGCTTCACCTTCTTTGTTTTTTTTTATACTAATCGATGCTGTTATTGAAAGAAAAAACAAGTTATAATGTAAGTACAAGAAAGAAGATAAGAAAGGCAGTAGGAAGCTGACCTCCTAAAAGGAAAGAATAAACAATATTACAAGCATAAAAGGGAAAACTACAAGGCGAAAGAGATATCCAGTTAGTGACTAAGAGGAGACAATCTGGAGTAAATAGAAGTTATATGCGCCTTTTCGAGATGACTTTCCAATTTTTTATGAAGGCGGCATTTGACAGAACCATGTTGCAGGTGTAGGGGAAGGAGGGGTGAGCACTTTTGATCCACCAAGTGGCCCTATGGATAGCAATATCAAAACACTTGTCCCAGTTCGGTTCTTTGCAATTGAAGACCAGATCGTTATGCGTTAACCAGATAGACTAGATGATGGTAGATCCAATGATGAGCCAAGAAGATTTGTTGAATATGCTTCCTGCCGCCGAAGGCCAGAGGGTGAACCAGAGAGGGCAGAAGTGAGGCATCACCCAGAAGGTCCCCCACCATTTACACACACGTTGCCAAAGCAGCCAAGAGTGTCTACAATGAAGAAAGAGGTGGGCGGGGGTCTCCAAAAATTGAGAGCAGAATGGGCACAGAGAAGCACTTTCTTGCAAAATACCTCTCTGGAGAAGCACATCCCTTGTAGCAATACCATTCATGAAGGTCATCCACATGAAGCATTCTATCTTCGGAGGGAGTAATGACAACCATACGTCAGGAATATTGTTAGAAGGGGATGAAGCTTTGAGAAGGAAATCATAACCTGATTTGTACTTGCTTCTCAATCAATAAATATCGTTTGTATCAAAAAGAAAAATATATCTCTGTCCATTCAGTGGGAATTTCTATAGGTTCAGATGGTTCTTGAATCTAAGTAGTGCTCCAACCTCCTTGGAACAGACCCATCCACTCTTCCTATCTTCTGTTTTCACATTTTAATGTAGTCCCCAGTGACCAACCATAGGGTTGAAAAGATTGCCTTCATCTGGCTTTGTTCCTCCCACATGTGTACCCGATTCTCCAAACTAACATCCCCATATACATTGCTCAACATCACATCAGCTACAACTTTAGTAAAGGACCCTTCAAGTAGAATCCAAGGATTACTCTTCCTTCATTATTTACACAAGAATTCGTCTCCATCCCATCACAAAAGCATACCTCCCGATAGTCCAACCAGGTTCACAGCTTGGAATTATAGGTTAATGGGTGACTATAACATCCTGCAAAAATACTCAGCAAATCCCCTGAATCTTTGTTTCACATAGAAAAATAAGAAGTGTATTGTTGCACTAAAGAATTCAGTTGCTTGTGTTTCACCGTGGAGCTGATCCCTCTGATATTCCAAGATAGACAGGTAAACATTAGTTTTATCGTGACACCAATCAAATGCCTCGATTGAGACTAGTGTCTCCGCCATAGTAGTGACTTTCTCTTCATGTTCAGACACATTCCAACCCAATCTGTCCCCATTCGCCATAGTCTACCTCGCCTCCATTCAACTAAAAGACATAGGAGGATCAGGAAGGCCCAACGACAGCAGCAAGCCGTCTCTTAACCCTCCCTATATCTTCATCTGATACGGATTTATATGAGCAAACACTACCTGTGGTAGTGATGTGCTTCATCTTCCTATTCCTTTTCGACTTGTGCTCTAAGTTCTGCAGTAACAAGGCCAACCTATTCGCCACCGTACGGTCAATATAATCCTAGCTAGCTCAAAGCCTTTGAGGGAGTGCATAGGATTTTGAGTAATCCGAAACGAAGGTGACGCTATTTGTATTCCTACGTACCACCTCGTTCTGTGTGGGCGTGAACTCATTAACATTATGAGGCAATTCTTCGTTACTTTTAGTACTCAATCCGTTAGATGATCTAGTGACAGTCTTAGAGGTGCTTTGAGGGGTGACTGGTGGGAGGTAACACTTCCCGCCGGTTTTCCATCAAATGAGTTCAGCGCAATTCGCTGCTCATTAGGTTCAGGCAAGTTTAAGGTTTTTTGGTATAGTTGGTACCCAATTTTTTTATGTTAGGTCAATCGTGTACCTACAACTTTTCTCGAGATATTTATGTACCTGGAGCTTTAGCGGGCAGGTTAGTCATGGGTATCGGGCAGGGCATGTGCTAACGTGATTTCTCCTAGATTTTGGGCTGGTGCTCGTGGCTCAAAACGACGTAGTATCACCACAATACGACGTCGTTTAGTGTCCATGCGGCAGGTGTGGGTCCCACCATATTCCTTGTAGCTTTCTACCAGATTTTTACCTACTTTGAAAGGTTCAACCAAAGAATTAAATGACCCAATATACCCTTAAAGTTCATCTGATGGTGATGGCAAAGATTTATTTTATTTTTTCAAAAGAAAACGTAAAAAAGAATTCTATTCAACAAAATTTAATTTTTTACCGAAAAAAGCAGAGAAGATTCAACTTAAAAAAAAATATTTTTATTTTAATTTAAAAGTAAAAAAATTTAGTCAAGCAAATTTTTTTATAACAAAAAAGGAAAAAAAAACAATTCTTCTCAAAAAAATTTATTTTATTACATAAAAAGGGAAAAAAATTTTATTCAACAATTTTTTTTATAAAAAATACAAAAGGAAGTTCTGTAACAGCCCTTAAAATTTATGTTTTTACCGAGACTGTAAAAAAAACTTTGTACAGTAATTTACCTTATGAAATTAATCTTGGGTAATTATCTCAGGGTAAATTATGCATCGGATTCTGAAACAGACCCTTACCCCACGTTCCTGATTTTTCTGCGGATTTTTCGGACCAGAGTTGGTATTTTTCGGGTCCAGGAATCTCGAGAAAAGTCAGGCTTATCCTCGAATTATCGGACCAGAAATAAAGTCAAGGGGGTATTATAGTTATTTTCTGGTCCGGACGGGACACGCCTCACATGCAGCACAGTACTGCATAATTGAGGCACCTCAATTATGCAGCCTGTGAGCCGCCTTTTCCCTGTGATACCCGTGATACCCTGCTTTTTTTCTCTCCAA
Source organism: Turnera subulata (assembly GCA_028386065.3). Classification (NCBI taxonomy): domain Eukaryota; kingdom Viridiplantae; phylum Streptophyta; class Magnoliopsida; order Malpighiales; family Passifloraceae; genus Turnera; species Turnera subulata. Next base: position 34,209 of record JAKUCV010000419.1, on the reverse strand, counting down.
GCCTCGTGTCCCTGCACGCCATCACCAGCAACAACCCACTGCCTCACCTGCAAAACCATCCACTGCCCAATACCCAGTGCAAACCAGTACTTTTCCCTCTTCACAAACCAGGAAAAGAAGGAAGAAAAATAAAAATAAAAAACACACACACAACACACCACGCCGCCACGTCACCGCCCCTTTCTTCCTCATTCTTTTCTTTTCTTTTTCTTTTTTTTTCCCTTCCGTGAACCGCTGGTCCCCATCGACGCCTCCACCGACAGCACCACCTGTGCTCGACGCCGCCTGCACCTCCACCCGTCTGTGCCGCCGTCGCCTTCTCCTCCTCCTTCTCCTCCTCCCCGACGCAGCTGCAGCGCTGCGAGACGCAGCCGACGCGAGACGACCAGCGAGCCGCCGCCGGACCCGCCTGCTCTTCCTCCTCCTTCGCGCGCCGCCCTGCCTCGTCGCGCCTCCGATCGTGTCGCCTCCTAGCCGCCCTTCGTCCTCGCATCGCCGCCCGCCATAGGACCTGTGGAGCCGGATCTTGAGGGTGAGTAACCCGACTGTGTGACCGAGTCGTGGCCACGGGTGCGGTTGATCCGGATGCCACCTGGGCTCTTGAGTGCCTGGGCCGGATTAGGTTTTCATCTATTAAAGTTTTGAAGTTAAATCCAGCCCATTAAGCTTTTCTTTTAAAACAATTATCCCCTAGAGAAAAGATTAATCTTTGTATAGCCTCTTGTTTCCTTTCTTTTTATTTCCGTATTTAAGAAAAGTCAATAAAATCCATATTATTAGTACTGGTAGTACTTCTCCAATTAGCCTTCTTTTTAACGATTTGGTTCCAGAGATCGGACCAGACCCAACCTCTTTTTTTCACCAGACCCAACCTCTATTTATATCTAAAGCAGTCGGACCGAGTTTGACCAACCTGGTTTTAGAAATTCGACTAGATCCAATCACTATCCAATTCGCTGATAACCTTGATTGAACTTGGCCTTTTGGTTTTAGCAGCCCTTTGGCATGGTGGGATCATGTCTTTGTATTCTCAGAAAACTACTCGATGCCAAAGTTGGAACTTTGAATAATATACCACAGTAAATTTTGGCGGAGGTGATAAAAAAGAGTTGACACTTTATAGTTGATGGGGGCCGGGGTCCCTGAAGGACGTTCCTGATTGACTCCTCTCAGTAAATAATTGAAGGACCAACAATGACCAGCGAATCAAGCCAATACCTACTCTTTGGCCTTTAAAGAAGAGAAGTGAAATTTTTTGCAGCATGTATTGGTGTATACGTAATAATCATGCATGGGATCCTTTCATATGACTTTTTTGAGGCAGACACGGAAAAGGGAAATGATTTTGTGCTTCAGAGTCCATGGGAATTCATTCTGTGCCTGTCCTCAACCATGGAGGGGACCAATAGAGACGACTAACCTTTTTCTTTCTTTTTCATTTCCAAATTAACGGATATGCATGTCTCCATTGCAAAAAGTTGGGGTTACCTTTGTATTCTTAGGCGCCCACAAAAATAATAAAGGAGCATGGCTTTAATCTCGTCATCATAGCATCATCAATCCCATCATCATCCCTCACTCTCATTATCAGTCAGTACTTCTTAACTATAGGGTCTAAGTAGGCTAGTGTTTCTGTCTCTTTGTGTAGAGTTATAGTACTTCTTAAGTGTGAAAGAAAGCAAGAAAGAAGAGTAAGAGAGGGAAAGAGTGAATATATAAATAAAGATAGCAAGGTTTTGCATGAGCATGTGGAATAATGAGTGGCCATGTCAGTCCATGCATGTGAGTGCAGGTATTGGGGGAGGATAATTCAAGTGGAGGAGCGTTCCAATTTGGAATTAAATTTGTTGAGAACGAGAGGGTGCATGGCGTATTGTGGGAGTTTTTGTCAGGTTATTGAGCTCAAAAACAGCAAACTGCACCAAAGGCTCATCTTTGGGCTTTCAATGCATGTGTGTATACTTGCTTCTGCTTTTCCTTTCTTTTCTTATTTCATTTTTCAGATTTCTTCAGAGAAAGCCATGGTCAATTAATAGTCAAACTAACAAAGTCCTTAACAACAGTCACCAGCCGCGTATAATCAAACAATATTATCCATCTCAGGACCACCAAAAGGAGCCGGTTGTAGTCCAGTGGGGAAGGTATGTAGAAGAATTTCAGAGACATCTTTTGGTGAAAGGGAAAAAAAAGTTTAGGAGGCAGGATCTGTAAACAATATAGGCAAAACGCTTGAGACTCGATAGATCTAACGGTACCTAAATATTAATTAGGTGGTTCATTATGTTCTCAGAAATTATCTAGTTATTACTAATTACTATATATTGTACCAGGAGGAATTATAAAAGGGCAAATTAGCCTCAATACACTTTTCCCGCAATTATATACACATATGGAATGATCATGACTTTAGTTAGTAGTTCTTGTTATGGAAGTCATCATCCAAAATGGTGTTGCCATTCTACTAAATCTGATGTAGTGGGTCTGTAAGTATTACTATTTTTCATATAAATAGAATTTTCACAAGAACCACAAAATTTAGAATTAAAAAAAAACCCACAAAAATATTTTGCAATAACTTTTTGTATTACTCGGTGCAATATTAATACGGTCCCAAACCACACCGCAAGAGTATAATTGATCCCGCCATGATTACAATGGGGCTTCAATTAAGGACGCTCATTAATTAGTCTGGAAATTATAAACGCATCAATCTACAAGCAAAAACTCTGGGACATCCCCGGAGAAGCGAAGAGGACGTCCAGTTTAATCTTGAGTATCTTCAAGAAAGTCCAATTACTTGTTGCTGCAAAGGCTCACTGTTAGACAAAGGATTCCTACGCATCGTTTGAATAACTTCATGCCTTCGTGTCAACGAAATATTAATTATAGGCCATATATATTCATTGAAATTCTTTATGATTTGGCCCCAGAAAGTCCATATCATCAAGTCGAAAAACAACTCAATGAGAAAAAAAAATTACGAGAAAATTTTCTAATGGTTGGACGATATCTATTCATCAAAGGGTTCATGTTCAGTTCATGGTCCCAAAGAGTTATACAATATTTGGCACACCCTAAAAGAGTAGTAGATTGAAATGGGCTACAAGGACTATATATATATACGTTTTACAAAAGTACGTACGTACTTTTCATCTATCTTATATATTGAACCCCACCAGAGCTGACGAATGCCAATAGGTTCTATGCTTTCTGTTGCTGTAAGCCATTTCCATGACTTTGATTTAATGTTAATCATTTCATGTAGCTCGGAAAGTGTGGAAGTCGACCGACCATGTCCCTAATGCAAGTAAAAGTCCTTTCCTTGTAGGGACCTATCTAGCCTTAGCTTCTGACACAAAGGACGCCATGAATTTTATGGGAGCTAGGATAGCAAGAGTCCCGTCCCCTCCCTCATGTTTGAGCTCTTCGATCTTTATAATTTGTACATTAATGTTGAAAACAAAAAAAATCCACTGCTTGTCCATTTAAAAAGTAATAGAAGTGTGACATCTATACCCTTTTTTTTTTTTTGCCAGAGAAACATAGCTGCTTTATTTAACTTAAAATAAAGTCATTACACAAAATGGACATCTATACCCTTATTGCGCTTACATGCCTCCTTCACATATTTATAATCTGATTATATTTTGGGCTATGAAAACTCTTTGTTTTTTATAGAAGGGCTATGAAAACTCTAACCTTAGTCTAATAATGTGTGATGTGCCAGACATGGAGAAAGATTATATGCGATGTTTCTCTCCCACACAAATACTCTTCACCACTGCCCTAGTTTGTGGATTCTTCTAATTTGGTTTCAGGCGCTTTCCTAGCTTGTTGTGATCATCAACCGATTTCAAAATGATCAAATCTCGGCTCTTCCGTGATACTGTGCTCTAACTAAAGTGTTTCATCATCCTCTTATTGATTGGTGTGTGTTTCTTTATCACTAGTACATTATTTTCCCTATGCATTGGTTGAAATGTCAAAATTGTTTTCAGTTAATGACCTAGTATTGTTTTAGTTTTCATCATCTATGGTGATGTTTTTCAATAATTCTTTTGTTTATCAGGTTTCTACTATAACCTAATGATAACAAAAAAAAAATATATTTTTAAAATTTTCGTAAATATATAACTCCATGTGTTTCTGCATACAAAGATTGTGAAAACGAAAAAACACCATTCCACTAGGGCTTTTTCACAAGTGCTTAAGAGTTGTGTACACGTAAATCAGACTAGCTACAGATGATTTAGAAAAACATTTTTTAAGTCGTCAATTCATAGATTGAACATTGAAAAACAAGGGTTTAATTAGAATACATACAAAACTCTCTTTTTCATCGGCATTACAATATTTTATGTACAAGATGTTCATCGATCCTACAATATTTTTTATCATACTTAAGAAATTTATTCAAGCAACATGAAAAAGCCACAAGACGTTCATTGACCTTACTATATTTTAGATCATACAAAAAAGAAATTCAGTAATAAAACTTCAAAAAAAATAAACACTTTTCGTAGTTTCAAATTAAAACTCTGTTATATAATGTGTCAATTTTAAAATCCAGCCAACTTCATGTTTAAACTTTCTCTCTGTTTTTTTATTTTTGACAAAAAAAATAAAATTTGCATGTCACCGTGACCGAGATATTCCTTTATCATGCTGGTTTTCTGATTGTCCTCACTACTTTCCAAAAAAAAAATCATTACCCTCATTCTGTCATTCAAACCATATTTAATTTGCTCTAACAGAAAAAAAAAAAAAAACCAACGTACTACTCCCTCTGTCCCTCAATATAAGTCGGGTGGTGATATTTGCACTCCCACATTTTATAGCTGCACTCCACTTCCTCTTATTATGACTAAATTAACCTTCTTTCTATTTTGCACCCTAATAAATTTTGCTTTGTAAATTGCAAATGTGCTGGGATAAAAAAAAAATTGCAAATGTGCTGCTGTATAGGTGGCGCTTAAAAAGTGGACAAACTTTGAAACACTCTCACACGTCCAATTTTGCCTCAAAGATCTCTGTTTTATTTTGCATTGTTTATTTTTTTTATAATGCTGGTTGGGGAAAAAATGAAAATTTTTCACAGAAACAAATCTTGTGATTATTTCCTTTCCTATTGGGATTATTTTCCCAAAAGATAAAGTGACTAATAATTATAACTGTATATTAGTTGAATAAAAGGAATTGTGCCTCATTTGCAACTCACTTGTAATAAGCCACCTAAGTTAAATTGTATATTCTTTTAAAAAATTGAAGTAGGCCTTTTCTAAAATTGAAATGATTTTATGCAAGATATAGGCTGAAATCTTTTTTCCCAAAATTTAGAATTGAAATTTTCAAAAAAGTAGATTACATATATCAAAAGCATATAAGAAAATAAGATAAGTATGCTGTTTCTAAAAAAAAAATAAGATAAGTATGCTAAAATGGAAAATTTTGATTTTTAATTATTTTACCTTGTTTTCATATTAAACATATTTATTATACGCAACTCATGGGCATATCAGTTTTTGTAAAAGACTTCGTAAATATAGACCATATCACTCGTTGCAAGGATAAGAATAAAATAATTTTTCTTTGACAGCACAATTGTAAAGTACGAGGCGAAATTTAATGAACTGGAAGAGAAACATACAGGGTCAATTAAGTCATTAAAAAAATAAAAAGATAAAGTGGAGTGCGGTTGTACAACCTTGGAGTGCGAATATCGCCTCCCTATAAGTCGTTTTAGACTTTTTATTTTGTTTCAAAATATAAGTCATTTTAAAATTTCAAGAAGCATTAAATTAATTTTTTTCATATTTGTCTTTGTATTTAATTAGTTGTTTTAGGCTTTATATTTTCCTTAAATTTTGTTGTTAAGATGAAAAAAAAGATAGGTTGGTAATCTAAACTCTAAAATTTAATGAGATTAAGTTCATCTAATGTTTTTTTTAAGGATTGTGCAAATACCTTAAACGACTTAGTGAGGGACAGAAAGAGAATTTGCTACCCAATTTCCACAACTTTCTTGGACGCCTCCTCGTTTTGAGGGATTGTTATCACCCATTGTTTCATGGTATGAGCTTCACTGTCTAAAAAGTCTAATTGTAATTTTTGTGCGCGATTGAATCGCAGATTAGATGTTAAAAAAAAAACAAATTATATTGCACAATTAGTTCTTCTTTTCTTCTTCCAATTCACATTGATCAGATCCCTCAAACTGATCTGCAAATCTGAACCAAAAAGCAAAAAAACAAAAGACTTTGTGGTGGTTGCCTGGTCGGGGGAAAGCACCAATAGATCAAAGGATTGAAGGCGCAGAATTCGTCCACACAAATTAAAAATAAAAAGAATTTTTTTTTTCCCACCAAGCTTATATATGAAGGATCAAATCATTTTTATCAAAAAGAAAACTGATTGAAATGAGAGGGAAGTATGATTTTGAAACGATTGAAGTTATAAGTGTAATTGAAATTGGAAGCAGTATCCAAGTTGCGGTAAACATGGTTGGGTGTAATTTTTGGGTAGAAATAATTAGCTCATGACTAAACTTGGTAAAGGAGTCCCATGACCAAGAAGAAGTTGATTTTTTTTAGGCAAAAATTATAATTTCTCCTTGTATTGCACGGCTTGGGTTAATTTTGTCCTTGAATGTTAATTTGGGTGGATTGAACATTTGTATTTATAAAATTGGGTCAATTTGGCGGTGAAGGTGTCATAATTTAAGTCATTATCAAATTCCGTAATTTATATTTCTAAATTTAAGTTCATAGTTCATCTTTATCTAAAAATTTAGATAAAAATTCTTATACACATTAATTAAAATAATTTATTATATAAATCTGGAGTCTTGAGCCCACTCAATGTAGGGGCAGTAACCGCAGGACAAACCAGTTCGCAAGTCAATATCGATCCCAACCGGACCATCAGCTCCGCTGCCAGATGTCGGGAAAAAAAGCCGGATAATAGTACATGCGACGGGAATAGAAGTGAAATTATCCAATAAAAACTTCCCAATCAAATGAATATCTTGTAAGCAAACAAATAACAACAAAATAAGATCAGTGAGCAAATAAATCAACAACCACAAGACACACAATATTTTTATGTGAAAAACTTCTCCAAATCGAAGAGTAAAAACCACGAGGGCTAAAATCATCAAATCAACTCCATTATAATTACAAAAATTCCCTCCAAAAGGTACTAACAGCACCACCAAACAAGAGAGTATAAGTAACAACAGTACAATAAAGAGTAAGAAGAGATACAGAGAAAATCATTAAAACTGCAGTAGAAAATTCGACCCTGCTAAAGTAACAAGTTCATAATCCCATATTCGATCTTTAGAGTTTAGATGGTAGTTGAAAATGTCTGGAACCTCTTGAGAAAATTCCTGCTCGATCCAACGATTAACAAAGCGAGACCGTGACTTTAATTAAAATTGGGCAAAATATAAAAAAGTTGTCGTATTTTCAGAAAATCTTAACTTATTTCCAGACTTTATTATGATATTTATCGTAAGTATGGTAGGTTATAAAAGATGGGTCAATAATCCATATTTGGTTATTTTTCACATGGAACCCAAAAACCCAACAATGTTAACGTCTAAATATGTCTCATCATAATTACTTCACCATTGTGTTGGACTTGAAAAGATTAAGATTAAAAGCGGTTTCCACTTCCCCTCCCACAAAATAGTCCCACATCATCACGTAATCCACCTTGCTTTAATCCTAATCACATCCTTTGACATTTCTCATGCAAAAGTAAATACTCTCTGATTAGCCTCACTAGAAAAGGATCACATGCAACTATCAATCATGCAGTTCTTTTTAGGAGGTAGTTCTGATATCTGAACATTTTAAAGTGAAGAACATTTAGCATTGGGCTTGGTGCTACACCGTTAGTACTCAGTCAGGCTCAAAAAATGTGGACACCAGCAGCACAAGCCAGAAAGAAAGACAGCAAAAGAAAGTAAGGAAGGCAGACACACTAAACCCGAGTTGTAGTAGAACAAAAGAATAACAATCATGACAGTGATCAATAAAAACCAAAAGAGTAAAAGAAAGAGAGAAACATACCCCCAAGAAGCAAAAGAAAAGTCCCCCCTCCCTCCCTCCCTCCCTCCCACTTTCTCATGCGTCTTGTGTCCAATCGAGTGATTGATGGAACAGGATTAGTAGCATGCACCCCCTCCCCTCTTTGGATTTCCCCCACAGACAAAAGAGCTTCTTATATAGGAGTATTTTTTTTTAATATAGGCTTTTGGGCCCATGAAATTCCACGCCCTATTTTCTCTCTTTGTGTTTTGTTTATTTATTGATATTTTTGCATGGGACGTGCGTGGGCCTGTTCCTCTCGTGGGTCCCCCTTCTCTGACTGCGCGTGCAAAGCCGGACTTCATGGGGGGCTCTCCCTTGCGGGCCCCACCCCACCCCACCCAACCCCCTGCACCATAAGATCAAACACGTACTGATTCCTCCTCCTCCCCTCCACCCCCCTCCTAATTTTCTATTGCATCATCATTCTTCTTTTTACTACTACTACTACTACCCTAGCTTGCTCCCGTGGAGAACAAACATTTTACCCTTTTTTTGTCTGAAAATTTATGCTTTTTAACATATGAAAAATACTTAATCCTAGATTAGATCTAACCCATGATTGAGTAAGTTAATTTCATACGATAAATTCTATATTTCAAGATTTTAATCTTTCCAACTTTAAATGGATGAACAATTCTGCTTGCATTGGTAGAAAAAAGAATAAGATAGAATAGATTTGGAATGTAGTGCTTGCTAGTTGTGACATATCTGCAATCTTATTAGCTAGATCATAGTATCAAAAAAATAATAGTATTAAACATTAGTAACTAGGTCAATTAGGAAGATACTTGAAAAATATATAACTATAAAGGTCCGTGTACCCATCTGCAAATTTTCTTTTTTTCATTCCCTGAACTTCAACCTCAATAGTCTCAGCATTTCTTTTTGTACCCATCTGCAAATTTAAAACCCATTTTATATGGAGGGTCCCATGAATTTAGTCAATAATAAGGATGATCCATGGGAATGTGATTTTGGCCTTTTGTTGTTGGATTGGTTTGTCATGGTTGAGTCACGTCGACGTTTGATTTATGTATATCATCACCAAAAAGTATCACTAAAATCTGAAAATTATACAAGCGAACGTGAATCTTGCCAATAGCTCGCCACTTGTACATATTCAACTTTTTCGTATTGTATTGTAATTGTAGTAGCACCATTAGCTACAGGTTCCATGATGAGATGGCTCATCATTCATTTTTCAACAAACCAATAAAATGTACAATGTGTAAATTCAAGAGACGCCAAAAGGTCAGGGGATGTGTTTTGCTCTTGGATTTTCTTCTTGGTTTGGATATACTAATTTTTTTCTTATAATGTTACGCTTGCTTGCTCCCTCTCTAACTTGTTGGTGTGTCTGAGAGATGACGTGGAACCACGTTAGCTTTCACCAAATCGTAGTAATTGGGTTATAATTAATACGATGATCATGAGTTATCATTACCCCAAACAGTGATCCCCTTTGATAGAAAATACCCACATTTTTTAACACTTCTCTTGTGATTATTAGAATACATATACTTGTTCGACAATAAATCTTGCATTCTATATGTATAAACTCCATCCAGCTCAAAGTCCTGAGAAGGACAGAATTTTCAACGAGATTTAAAAAGAGAAACAAAAGAAAATGTTCTTTTGCTGCGCAAAGCAAGATGGGAAAGGCCTAGTGAACTTTTTGTGGATATAACTTTTGTTTCAATTTCTTTAAGGACTACTCTTTCTCTTTGATAACCAATAGCTAGCATGTGAAACCTTCAACCAAGACGGATGGAAATCCCCATCCCTTGGTACCACACTGAACATGCGAGCATTGATGCAGATGTGCCACGAAACCTTATGATGCAAGTAGTAGCTAGCCTCTCTTTGGTTTGGGAAATGTGATTTCTTTGAACAGAATAGAGCGGGCTTCTCCATAATCTAATCTTTTTGGTCCCCGCTCCTGACCTAGCAGCGTAGGGCACAAGAGAGGTTTCCATAAATGAGAAAGAAACAGGGAGCTCTTCTCACTTTACTTGTGATTGTTCTCTCTGCTGCCTTACATGGCTATGATAGCTTCCAGGACCACCTGCATGGCTGCACATGGCCAATGAAACTTTGATCATTGTCTCCGTCGTTTGAATGCTGCATGGTAGTAGTATTTCAACTTGACAGTAGTATATATATTTCCTGAAAGACTTTTGTACGTTCAATTGCAAATAGACAGGAATGACATTGACCCATTGGCATCTGTTGGTTTGACAAAAACGGAGTAATACTAGCATAGACATTTTTGTGTATAGAGTGTAAACAACCAATCTTCCAAACAGAGGTTGGATTTCTCATGATCAACATTAAGTCGATCGATACATAAATGTCTCACTGATAATTTCTCTCAAGTTTTTTTTATGGTAAATAATTTCTTTCAAGTACAAGAAACTTGTTTGATTATGGTTTGGGTCAATAAAAAATTGAAATATATATATATAGGACTCCAAACCATTTTCAGAACCTCCAAAACAATAACCTGACACTTAAGCTACAATAGTGTGGAGGTGAATGAAGCCCAAACGCTACACCACAATAATCTATGCAATTAAGGCGTGGCTGTAAATAAAGAACGAATAACACTTGGAATGATTGCTAGGATAAGTATAGTGGGCTATATCAAGACTAAATTTTAACTGTGTAGAAAAGAATTCACCTACAAGAGCATTTAAGCATCTTTACCTTGGGAAGTTGTAACCCATCTCAAAAACTTTTTTACTGGGGAAGTTGCTAGTTGTAATCCATCTCAAAAAGATAAAAAGAAAAGAAAATCACTCACTTGGGATCACAGGTCATTGTTTTACTGAATCATTACTTATTTATCCAACATAAAGATAATAAAATACTGAACCTTAAAGGTTGGGGTGGCCAAGAATATGAGTGTGGAAGAAAAAAAGAAGAAATGTCAAAGACATCAGCGAAGGTAAAATGTACCATCATTGGCAAATTTCTGTTGAAATGCGTACAAAAAGTTGCAGCGGACATGAAAACTACAAACCCCGTATAATGCGAAATCATAAGACCTGGAGAAAATGAAACACTCTCTTCTTACAATCCTTATCTTACATGTTAATCTGGGTCTTGCTCGTTCTGAAAGCAAGGTGAAGTCGTTTTCGAGAACTCCCGACAAGGATAGCTTCCTACTTCGATCACTTTGTTGGCAATTTCTCCAGATCAACTGGCAAGAAGAATAAAATTAGTTTGAAAGATAATAACTACTTGGAATGTTTTGTTACCCTTTGCTGCACAACAATTGAGGATAGATAATCACTCAAATCATGGTTACTGCGATAAAGACACGTCCAATTTGAATGGCAACTCAGGCTAGCGAGACTGACTAATAATGAACTTAATCCAGGTGATAATCGCAATGGCAGTAACAGAAAACGACACCTTTTTAGTTAGCTTGTCAATTCAATCTTAAATCATAAGCTCATCATCAACATATGGGAGATCCCATAATCGTAAGTTACTGCGTTTTTTCTTCAAAATTTTCATCAAGTATAGTAAGAAATGCTGTGGGAAAAAACTACTATAGGAATTCGTCATATGCCACAGACAGAAGCAAACTCGGTTGATGGAGATTAAGTCTATATAGCACCTCAAATCCTTTTGTAGCATCCGCGGCATAAGTTGCTCATACATGAAGCAAACGGATCACCAAGTTTAGTTGGGCCAGGCCGACCCCAGGCGTAAAAGTTAGCAATGGCATTCGTCACTTGGGGCAGAACCCTAGCCCTCGAAAACCTCTAGTGGGCTCGGGATCGAAAACGGGGCTACTTTGGTAGTACATTTTCTGTTTCTATTACATAATTAGCCTATTCTTAAAAAGAAAAAGAAAGTACATAACTAGCCTGAAGTAAAAGGAATCATTAGTTAATTTTGAAATGTTTCTTTTGTTTCCTAAATCGGTTACGGGAAAAAGATTTTCATTATAGTGTTTTCAATTTTTAAGTTGGCAACGAAATTTTAAAGTTCTATGAATACGGTATAGTTATAGCTTTTCAAGGGTTAATTATTTTTTACCCTTTGGAACTTTAGGTTTAAAATATAAAAAATCAGTGAAAAGAGGAATTTGAAACATTTATTTCTTAACAAAAACCCCTACCTCTCATGTAGAATTCTGTTTACTGTATAACCCCTCAACGCGCCAGTTCTTCCTGTTTACTTTTGTTTTTTTTTTTTCTGTTCCCTGTTCGTCTCATGAAGAGATTACTGTATGTCCAGCTCCGATGCTCAGGTTCCTGTTCTTGGTGTGTATTTGCTGTTTGTTTAATGGAGCCTCCTGTGGTTCTGTTGCACAGGGTTTGGGCCTTAACAATCTATGTTTCTCCTAATTGTCAAAAAAATTAAAAAAGAATTTATGTATCGGGCTATGTTACGTCTTATCCCATCTGGGCTCAATGTCCCCCAAACCCAATGTTGTCTCTGTTCTTTTCCTCATTTGGTGTGGATTGAAAAAAAGTTGTGTAGTAGTTTCATGGGCCGGCATACAACGAGGTTAATGAGCTCGGCCCAAAAAACAAACGCCGCCACTATGACGGCGAAACAACCTAAAATTTCTTAAAACTCAGAATCACAAGCGTCCTCCATGGATTGATTGAACTTCAGGGCTTTGATTCGTATCCTAATCATCAGAACTGAATATTTCTTAGAATTAGGATCCTCGCAAACATTTGAATCTAACAAATCAAGTTTTGTTGAGTCTCAATCTGATAAACTCAGTTAACGAACTGAAAAGCTGAAAATAATAATAATAATAATAAAAAAAAGAACTAGATGAAGAAGGAACAGAGAAGGTTTTAACAATTCAAGGAACAAAAGCAAAATCGAAGAGAGAAATAGAGGTAGGGGATGTGAATGTGAGCATCAGTTTTAAAAAGCTCGAATTTTGAAGCCTCATCGATATCTCAGCTTTCAAAATCAATGGTTCTCATCATCTGCTCAAATCACAGTACACCAGGAGAAGAAGAAGAAGAACGTAGAAGCAACAATAACCAAAATCAGAGAAACAAAAGCATCTTAACCAGTTATCGATTCGATTCTTAAAACAAGAAAAAAAAATATATATAAACAGAGAACGAATAAAGCCACGGCGCAGCAAACAAAAGCTCATACCAAGCAGCGCTCCACACAGTTTGTTGCAACTGCTGAAGCGTAAAGGCTCCTTTATATAGCAGATTTAAGAGAAGCCAGGAAACCCTAATCGCCTCTACTCATCTGGTCGACGTCGTTTCATCATCATAGACGGTAGCTTTTTTTTTTTTGTTTTTGGCAAAATTTCAATTCACCAACCTTAACTTTAGTTCAATACCACTTTGGCGACGTAACATTTTGGTGTAACAAATTAGTAATTTAACTTTCTAAAATTAACAAATTAGTAACTCCGTTATAACACCGTTAACATCAACCCCTAGACTCAACGTTTGTGCGCCCATTTAGACTTGATTTTCTTTTTTTTTTAAACGTTTTTCCACACTTTTTTCTTCTATTTCTTTTTAATTATTTTTTTAAAAAAATTCCTAACTAAACGATGTCGTGACGCTGTGGGGTACTAATCAAATCAAAAACAACAAAGCCACACCCCTCCCTATACAAGAAAAAATTGTAAGTAAGATATTGATGTAGAAAATAATTATAAAAAAAATTATACAAATTTTGAAAAATTGTGTCAAATAAAGAAGTAAAAAATATTATTTGAGAAATTTATTAATTTAGATGAATATTATAAAATAATTTTTTTTTATACAAGAAAATAATTGAAAGTAAGAGAATGATGTAGAAAATAATTATAAAAAAATATAAAATCTAAATAAATACAAAAAATAATTTATAAATTTTTTATAATTGTGTCAAATAAAGAAGTAAAAAATTTATTATGTGGAAAAAGTGTGAAAAACAAAATAGAAAATCAAGCCTAAATGCGCGCACAGGCGCTGAGTTTAAGAGTTGGTGTTAACGGTGTTACAATAGAGTTACTGATTTGTTACTTTTAGAAAGTTAAGTTACTAATTTGTTATACCAAAAAATTAAATTTCCAAAATGATATTGAGCTAAAGTTAAGGTTAGTGAATTAAAATTTTGCCTTTTTTTTTTCTTGGATTGGACCTCTAAAGCATAATTAAAAAACATAAACAGTAATAATGATAAACTTAAACGCACCAGATAGAAGGTATATTCTGTAGTATTCACATTTCGTCTTTCTCCTTCCAAACATCCTTACCTTCGAGTCTTATTTCCTTCTTTTTATCCCCTACCAAATTGGTATAAGTTAGAGGTGGTGTTTGTACCAGGCCCAAAATCGTGGGCTTGAGGTTGTATGACTATTGGGCTTATGTGAATTCGGGCCTGAGATTGATCATTGGGCGTCCAAAAAGTGATTTGTAGGCTGGAATGTCATCGATCAAATTTAAGATTGAGGGATTGGTTATTAAGATGGGCTGTTGGTTGTTAAGAGTTTGTTCAATATCCATAATTGAATTTGACGGTTGAGGATTGGATTTGACAGTTGAAGAACTCTAGGGTTCAAATTTGAATAATGATGTGGTCTTATCTTGGAGGATTCGTATCTGGGAACTGATTTTTATTTTAGGTTTTGAATTTAGAATTCAATTCAATTTATCTTTGGGGATCTTCTGACTGTTGTCAATGCCTATATAATGTCGTCGACAGTTCTTGTATCGTGGCCAATGGCCAATGCCATATCAAAGAATCTACTTTTTATCCCAAGTTTTCTGTACTGCCTTAGCATAGAGTTATCATGTCTTTCTTAGTGTAACTTAGCCTAGTTGGTTTTCCCAGAAAATTAAAACACCAAAACCCGGTACAGGACGCTTGACACCGTCCGTTCGACCCTTCAAACGGTCGGATTCGGTGGTCAGTTTGGCTCTTCAGCGGTCGGATCGGCAAGTCAACATCAAAACCCGGTCTAGGACATGTGACACCGTCCATTCGGCCCTTCAACAGTCGGATCCGGTTGTCGGTTCGGCCTTCAAACGGTCGGATCGGTAAGTCGAGGGTCGCTTGCTGTTCGTGCGCGAACAGTTTTTGGCACGCTTGGTGCGACCCTTGTTCCACTATTGAAGTCTTGTCGCTGAGCATTCATCATGCCCGAGACGAGAAGTCAGGAGCTCAGAAAGGTCATGGAAGAGATCGTTCTGGCTAAAAGAGCTATCAAGGAGGATCAGAAGCAGCCAGGCTTCACTGGTGAGCGCCAGACTCAACTCGAGCAACAGCATGGAAAAGCAAAAATCGAAGCTTTGAACAAAGAGGTCAAAGAATCTTTATACGGCCAGAGTAAGGCCAAAATTACAAAAGATCAGCCAGGCGGCCAGAGCAAAGCCGAAGGGAAGAGGAAGATCGAGGAAGGAGACTCGAGTGAGGGTAATCCTTTCTCCAGTGATGAGTAACCCGCTGCTGATGAGGTGCAGGAAGAAGAAGCAGATGGCTCACCCTATGGTTCACCAACTCTTACCATGATACTTCATTTTGGTAGACCCTCTGCGCATAGGATAGGTGCTGCCATTGAGGAACAGAATCACTTGGTCATAATCACGACTGCCGCTGAGGAACAGAATCTGCGCTAGGGTCAGGAACTGGAGGCACGACTGAGGGACACATTGAATACCACTGTCAAAGCTTCCATTAGTACGACCATGCAAGTCTACTCTGCCGCTCAACTACGGGTCCCAAATCCACCTATCCCTCAAATCAATAATGATTCCGTTTTGCCTAATCAAGCTTTTGTAGGGGGTAGTCATGGTGTTTTAAGGCTAAGAGGGCAGACATCTTCGAAGGTACGGTATGAAACCGGACAAATAGGCGGAGGCGGTGGCCACGGATTCCAGCCAATGCTCCAAGGTTTGGCCAACAAGGCCAAACATATGGTCCGATGGAGAATCACCATTAGGGTTATTAGCCTCAAGGCGGTCCACAAGGTCCACATCAAGAGATGGGAGGTCAACAGGTAGGCAACGACCTTCTCCAGAATGCTGGACCTCCGCAAAGGCTGAATGTTCTCAACAACGACCAGCCTAATGATGGTAGATTGCAGGCGCATTTCAACCCCAACTTGGCTCCCCAATATGATGATTTCAACCAGGGAGAATATGGAGCTTTTAATTTGAATCACAGAGGGCCTAATCCTAGCATGGCCTCTGACTATAACCAGGATTCCATGAGGCTAGGGAGGCAGAAGGCGCCCAAGATTGGGAATGAGGGCTGGCAGTATAATATGACGGCTGGTTATTCCGACCAAGGAGTTCTGGTGATCATTGTGTCTAATTAGGCCATTTATTTCTTTAAGGCCAAAAAACATTTACTTTCTTGATGGCCATCATGACTTTATTTTTTGGCCAGTAATCCATCTTGGCATTATTTATGGTCGTTGAAGTTTGAAATTTATCCTAGTGATCTAGCTCTGCATTATTTCTGATCGCTGGAGCTTGAAAGTGGTTCTTAGCAATCCAACTTTGCACCTTTTTTTTCTGACCGATTGAGTTGATCCGTCTTTGGACTGTCTCTAACCATTGCAGATCAATGCTCG
Source organism: Turnera subulata (assembly GCA_028386065.3). Taxonomy (NCBI): domain Eukaryota; kingdom Viridiplantae; phylum Streptophyta; class Magnoliopsida; order Malpighiales; family Passifloraceae; genus Turnera; species Turnera subulata. Next base: position 17,544 of record JAKUCV010000419.1, on the reverse strand, counting down.
CCCCTAATGGTCTTTATGAGTGACCATTCGAAGGACAATGGTGGCCTTGACCTTTGGAATTTGGTGGTCTCTTTTAACAATCGCGTTCTATAGTGCCTTGCGGTTGATGATCATCGTTGATGACTAGGAGCAAGATTTGGCTAGCATGGGCCAAGGATCCACTTCTTGTCAGTACTTTCTATAACAAGCTCATAATAGTCGTGTTTTGCTTGGCACGGTTTTGGCAGTAAGGTTCTGCAAATACTCCTTCAATTTACAGTGGCCTTCAATTAAATGGCTGAGGGGGCAACTGTTTGTACTATTCCCAAAATCATGAGCTTGAGATTGTATGACTATTGGGCTTATGTGAACCCGGGCCTGAGATTGATCATTGGGCGTCCAAAAAGTGATTTGTAGGCTGGATTGTCAGCGATCAAATTTAAGATTGTTGGATTGGTTTTCAAGATGGGCTGTTGGTTGTTAAGAGTTTGTTCAATATCCAGGATTGAATTTGACAGTTGAGGATTGGATTTGACAGTTGAAGATCTCCAGAGTCCAAATTTGAATAATGATATGGTCTTATCTTGGAGGATTCATATCTGGGAACTGATTTATCTTTTAGGTTCTGAATTTACAATTCCAGTCAGTTTATCTTTGGGGATTTGAAATCTTATGTTTATCTCTTGACTGTTGTCAATGCCTATATAAGGTCCTCGACAGTTCTTGTATCGTGGGCAATGGCCAATGCCAAATCAAAAAATCTATTTTTTATCCCAAGTTTTCTTTACTACCTTAGCGTAGATTTATCATGTCTTTCTTAGCGTAACTTATCCTAGCTTTGTTTTCCCAGAAAATAAAGACACCAAAACCCGGTACAGAACGCCTGAACTCGTCCATTCGGCTCTTCAATGGTCGGATTGGCAAGTCAACATCAAAATCCAGTCCAAGATGCACGACACCGTCCGCTCGCCCCTTCAACGGTTGGATCCGTTTGTCGATTCGGCCCTTCAAACGGTTGGATCAGTAAGTTGAGGGTCGCTTGCTGTTTGTGCGCGAACAGGTGTTAAAATGAGTTGATTAGCCAATAAATAATTCATCCATATCTTAATATTTTGAAAATAAATAGGTCAGTATAAAATTATTTAAATCTTAATAAATAAATATATCTACTTTTTTTGGTTGAGTAAATATATCTACTTTAACCCACATAACTATGAGTGTTAGCAGGTTGACTTGTGAATATTCATTATTCTCATTTTTTTTAATAGATGAGAATTCTTCATTCATATAAATAGATCAAAAGATCTGAGGATATATAATGGAAGATCTAATCGAACAAAAGCATGACAAAAATTCAACATAACAATTCTTCCCAACCTACTACAAAGAAACACACAGCGAGATCTATATCCTTCAAAAGAGGATTTACAACAACACTCTACTCTCACGGGCGTCATAACCTGTATCGTGCGTGCAACAACCACCAAGCCAACAGGTGAAGGCGATGCATACTTGTGGGGAAAAATATCTCTTTGTTGGTAAAATTTTTGCAGTAGACAGAAAATTGTTCTTGAAGTCAAATCTTCCTCCATGGCTTTTGGCTCCCATAGCCTTATTCGAATCACCAAAAAAACAGAAAAAATAAACCCACAAAAAGTAGGAGTAAACTCACAAAAAGTGTGAATAGACCCACAAAAAGTGAGAATAAAACAACAAAACTGAAAAATTAAAAAGAAAAAAAACTATTTGGTGGGAGGCTCACCGCCGGAGAGAGAGTCGTCGCCGGTAACCTCAATATGTAGATCTAAGGTTTTTCTGAGTGAGGAAAAAAGAGAAAAGAAAAACCTATTTTGCCTTCCATTATACTCAAATAGTAGTATTCTAATTCAATTATTTCAATATTCTAGTTTTATAATTATAACTATCCAGTCTAATTTTTTTAATAAATCCAAGTTCACCGCTCCTCAGTCTCCTCCGGTATTACTCCTCCTCCACCGGACCTCCTACAGTGTATCCCATATGGGCCTAACTGGCCCGACTTAGCCAAGATATGCGGGCCTATATAGGCCGGTATTAACTATAGATTGAATTGGATGTATAACTTAATTTAAGTTAGTTATGAATTAAATTCTATTTCTATTTAATATGTAATTTTTGGCTAATATTTTAAACTCAAACAAAAAATGCTATGACTTAGAATTCATTTGTCCTACCGATATCCTGATGTGTGTAAATGATTGTTATGAGTGTAGCTAGAATTGAAGGCAATATGGGAAGAATTAGGGAAGAAATTGAAGAAGAAGAACATAAAAAGAGAAATCGAGAGAGATATGAGTAGCCAAATGATTATTTTCCTAAACTATTCAACAACACAAAAAATATGGCTTATAAGTTGATAACCGTCTGATGCAACTCAAACACTAATGGAAAAACACGTGGATGGACTATTAACAAATTAACACAAAGACACAAATAATCAAAACCCAAACAGAGTCATAAATGACTAAACTTTCAATATCCTGCGACCCACCATACAGCTTTTAAGGTCATAATAATGATAGAAATATTCTTATTATTTTTAAAATTCAATTCAAAACTTTTTTTGTCGAGTTAAACTAAACATTAGAATTCAATTCATTTCATTCCGTATCTTACACCAAACAGGTGGTTTTGTGGTACTTCAATTCCTATGTTTTAGTTAAAAAGAAAAGCCTCATAGCGAGTAGTTTCATCTCTTGTCAATGTCTTTTTGTTCCTAGAGATTGTAACTGTTCGCTCAATGAACAGCCAGCGCCTCGCCTACCGGATCCAATCGCTGAAGGATCGAACAGACGGTGTCGCACGTCTTTAGACCGGGTTTTGGTGTTTTGGTTTTTATAAATTAAGTTAAACTAGAAAAGCATGATAACTCTATGCTGATGTATGATAAAGTAAAGATAAATTGATAAAAAGATAGTTGTTTGATTGATTGATTTGTGTTCAGGATTGGAATCTAGTACAAGAGCAGTCAATAGCCTTATATAGGCACTGTTTAAAATAAACAGATCAACCAAGATCTATCACAAATCTCCCAAGATATACCTATTTAAAATTCAATTCTACGGTGGATAATCCCAATTCTTTTCCCCAAACCTTGACGAGATTTCAAACATATATCCGTTAAGCTTCGATGTCAAATTTCAAATGTCAACTCCATATCCAGATCGATTTCAAAATAAGATCATTTCAACATGGTATCGGATACATTCCTCCTGACAACCAAGGACCTGTAGACGCCCTGGACCTCAGCGGCTAACCTATCATGGTCCCAAGTCAGTGACCATTACCAGCCCAAACAATGACAAAGACATCGAACCAAGACCAATGAGAAACCCAGATATTAGTCGTAGACCAGTGAAAGCCTAAGCACCAACTAAAGGCCCGCAGCGAACCCAGACCGGGCAACAGACAGAGAAGCGCCACAGGTCGTCCCCCGATAAAGAAGCTTGTCAAGACGCTCCCGTGTCTACCTATTAAACCCATGATTTTAGGCCTGGTACAAGTAGTTGCCCCCACATCCCTTTGATTGAAGGCGACGGAAAATTGAAGGGGTGGTTACTTGACTAACCAGCCAAAATCGTGGACACAAGGACGACCTTGAGTGACAGCAAGAAAATGCCGAAGATGGATGAGCCGCATCGGCCAAAGACATCCCAATAACCAACTTTGTCGGTCAAGGAGCACCAAAGCTAACTCCATAAGTTGGGGATCAACCAAAGTTGGTCACATCGGATAAGATCACCCAAAGACAACGCCATCGGTCAAGGATTGCTCAAAGTCAACTTCCTCGGACAAGAGCTACATAAAATTAACCTCATCGGTTAAGGTTGACCCAAATTCAACCTCATCTACTTAACCTCATCGTGCAAGGGTCACTCAAAAGTCGATCTCACCGGTCAAGGGTCATTCAAAGTCAACCTCATTAGTCGATGAACACCTAAAGTCAGCCTCATCAGACAAGGACTACACAAAGTCAACCTCATTAGTCAATGAACACCCCAGGTCAACTGCATCGGTCAAGAGACCCGAAGTCAACTCCATCGGTCAAAGGTCTACTTCAAGTCAACTGCATCGGTCAGAGAGACCCGAAGTCAACTCCATCGATTAAAGGTCTACTTCAAAGTCAACCGCATCGGTCAAGGAGACTCAGAAGCAATGAGCGACCTGCAACCATAACCACCTTGAGAACAATGAGTAGCCTGTGACCTTCGTATCCAACAGGACCTCAAGGACGGAGGAACATCCTACTACCCCACTAGTCCGAGCGAAAGTCACCGGCAAAAAGCATCCCAAGGATGACTTAGAACCATCAGCCAATGCTGCAAACGCATACTCATCAACCACAAACCATAGCAACTCCTCGAGCCATAATTCTCTATGCCACCAAAACCTCAAATCCTCAACCGGGAATCATTACCTAGGAGTCACAACATTAACGGGCGGCGACCTCTTAATCAAAAATTACATACCATAAAAGGCTTAGATCGTCGATTCTTTAGTAATCTCTTAATCCATGACAACCCGATACAAGTCCCATATTTGAAGGATTACCCTACTTCAATAACAAATCCTCTAGAAGCTTCTTGACTGAGGAAACCCAATCCACATAAAAACTTGCTTGCCACGAAAGGATAAAATCGGCACCAACCCAAACAGCTACAAACTTGTCTCTTAAATCCCTATGGGTTTTCTCCAAGAATCCTTCACCAAATAAAAATCAAACTCCACCACAATTTCCTCGCCGAAAAATTATTTAAGGACACCTAAGAACCAGTACGGCCGATGGAAACTCAACCATTGAACCACCAAGGGGCAATCTCCAATCTCCAATGGCCGATGGCAACTAAAAAATTGAACTGCCAAGAAGTGATCGCTCACCTCTAATGATCGTAGGCTATCAAAATTCGGATTACTGAGAGTGGTCTGCATCCTCCATCGACCGCAGGCAATCCAAAGCAAAAAAAACGGAATACTTGAGGCAAACTTCAAACTCCACAGATTAGAAAAAGTGCAAAGTTGGATCACTTGCTAACCAAAGCTTCCTTGGCCAATTTATCCAAATATCACCTAGGCCTGATGGCCATCAAGAAAGTAAATAATTTTTGGCCATCAAGAAATAAATAGCCTAATTAGATACCATGATCACCAGAGAACAACTTTATTCCAAGCCACCCAAACCATCCAAACCAACAATAGAATAAAAAGCTTGTGACCGGTAGGTGGATGAGAGGGTATTCGACCTTCACCTAGAATTTCTAACTTGTATTCGCAAGTAGAAGGCCTTCTGGCAACTGGAAAAGACGGAGATCGATCCTTCTCATCATTTGTTGATGCGACCTCACCTTAGAAATTTGGACTCTAAGTTTAGCTTCGAAACATGGAGCATGCTCCTCTTCTTTAAGCTTTACAGGGTTGATCATTGGCTTCGCACTGAAGAAAATAAGCAACACAAAGGACGTATTGACCGAGGCTTTCCCCAAAAGAGTGCCAAATTGTATCGCTAGTGGCATCTCCTCATCAATTTCCTTCGCCACAAGAGAGCAATCTTTGTCTATAAGCCTGCACTTAAGGACCCAAACCTTGGTTAGAGGTCTTGCTTACTATAACTTGGTTTCCTTTCTGACTGATGTTCAATCTTTGCCTCCAATTTAGATAATGAACTACCTAGGGCCTGAATTATTGGTCTCCCAGATTGTTCTGTCAACCTCTCCTTGGTCGATCGTTGTGGCTGACTCCTTAGCCTTTCTGCTATCAGCCTTGTAGCAACAAGAACTTCACTTTGGATTAGCCTAGACTCGACCAATGGTCTCCCTACTCTATTCAGTGGTATTGGGCAAGCAACAACTAGCTCTTGCCTCGGACGTAGCATGCGCCTTTTCTGGGTCCTTGTAAGCCCAAATCGCCCAAACCGAGCCTGCAGGTCCCTCAGGTGCGCATGTGGGGAAATCGGGGCATGTCATGGCTGCTCCCTTGGCCAGTTCACATGCCATTTGTTGTCCTTCGGTACTTGAAGCTTAATCATCTTAGACGCAGGTCCACGATTGACCACTTTGGATCGGAATTGTACTTCTGGATTAACCCTCCTACACTTGGAGCACCGAGTTACCTCATAGTTGACCTCCACTACCTTGGCTTTCAGCCTTGCACCGGGAACTCTAGTGGCCTTTCGGTTCTGGCCACTATCAGTGTTCTGTCGATTTTATCTTGTAAAACTAATGGTGATGATCCTAATTTACAAGGACTTGGATCTTTACTGCCCCCCTGGTGGGCAGGTTTTTCCTGGTCAGTTAAGGAGTGAAAGTTTTTCTCATTCTCAGGATAGCCATGGCCAATTTCTTCAGATAGGCCATTGTCAATGCGATCCTGATGGTTTAGGCTGATGGGCTAATCGTAGTTTGCCTGGTCATCACTCGAATCTGGATAGCCAATATCAATATATTGATCATTAATTGGTTGATCCTCCTCGGGGTACTCATCAAAGCATGGGCGATCGTCATTGACATCAGGGTGATCATGCCCAAACCAACTTGAGTTAGATTGGTTGTGGCTTGACCAATATTGGTTAAGGCCTTGCCTCCTTTGGCCTGACGTACTTTGGAGACCAAGGCCGTGGTGCTCATCGTCTTCAACACAGAACTTTACCTCCTTTGAACCTTGTACGTCGACCTCTAATGGCATTTGGTGACATTCCTGGTATCCATCGTCATTTAGTTGGCCGTTATTGTTGAAGACAACCAGTGCTGCAAGTGGAGATGACGGAACATTATTGTGGAAGAGGTTGCTGGCTACTTGTTGTCCTCTAACAACATGAACTATGGACCGCCCTGAGGTTGATAACCTTGAAAAGTGCTGGGCCATATGGTTGGCCTTGCTGGCCAGCCCTTGGAGCAGTGGGTTGAGCCCCTTGGCCGAAATAACCAGCCGTCTGATTATGCTGCCAACCCTCATTCCCCATCCTGGGCGCCATCTGCCCCTCTGGCCTCATGGCGTCCTGGCTACTTCCTTTGCGGTTGGGTTGCAGAAGAGGCATGGAATGCTCTAAATGGCACACCATCTGGTTGGTAAACTGCTGCGTAAGTTTGTCGATTATATTCATCAATCGTGCCCACTTCTTTTGATTCGCACGTAGAACAACAATCATGATTGCGGCCAACTCATCCTCTGTAATGGCAGGTCCCTCATACCTGGAAATTTGTTTCTGTGTACCAGATGACTCTGCAATATGGACCATGGAGTTACCTGGCCTGTGGCGTGATGGCCAAAAAAGAGCTTGGGTTTGCGAAGATCTCTTTGGCCTGACGAAGCTTTGAATCTTCCCTCGCTTCTAGCATGGTGTGAACACCCAAATTTGGCCCACAAATATTCTTATAACTTAGATTTTGAGTGTGCTCGAGCTATAAGATTAATGAGGTGATTTGGTCTTTGGCTAATACACATTTAGAATTTATTTTAGTAGGATGCATATATTTTATGAATTGGAGATTTATATGTTTGAACATTAGGATTAATGAGATGATTTACTCTTAGGATAAAAATATATTAAGGTTTAATTCATTAAAATACTATCCTATTTTATTTATTTGGCTTCCCTATTTATTTCAGCTCAATTACATTGAGATGATTTATGTTTGGTTTAGGAATAAATTTAGAGGTCCAAGTTAATGGGATATGATTTTTCCAGAGTTGAGTAGCCCATAACCACATTACTTGCAGACTAATCTTGGCTCTGATTTTCGTGGAAAATCAGAATCAATCATCCTTAAAATGGTAAATGTATTTTTGGTATGATTTTTGCATAAAATGGGGATTTAATATGTGACAATCAATTAGGAGAAGATTAGGGGGAGTACTAATCAAGAAAAGAGGATTTTTTTGGGTTAATTACACAGTTAGTTCAAATTAGGGCGGAATTTGGGGGATTGGGGGCCGAAAAAGGAAAGAACGCGTGAAACCGGAAGAGCCGAGTGGCCATCTCAGGATGACTGCCAGGTCTTGGCGGTCATGGAGTGATGACCACCGGGCCTGGCGGTCATGGGTTCCCAGAAATAATTTTTTTCCCCCAATTTTTTTTTCTAATTTGATCCTACACGGTTTTGGCCCAAATTTTCGGTCATAATCTTGACCATTAAGAGGTGCACGACCCCTGCACTCCCCAGAACTCTATAAATAGGATCTCCAATTCACATTCAAAAGGGACAATCTTTCTTTCACATATACCACCCCCCTCCCCCCTCNAAGTCCAGAAACATTTAGATAGGCAGAAACTAATAGGGTGGAGCAATCAAAAGCAATCTAGAAGCCAAGAAGGTGGAGAATCCGAGTAGAAGGACCTGATGTGAGCAGTCTTAGAAAATAATTCATATCTCGAGTTCTAGAAGTTGGATTGCTGTGATATTGGACTCTTTGGAAAGCTAAGAGGGAGATCTACAACTTTTCTGTTGAGATTAGAAGCTGAAGCGGTCATTTTCATTATCTAAAATCCAATAAAAGATGACCCATAGATTCTATCCAACAACCAAGATAAGAACTCTAATCCCTCTTTGATTGTGAAACTTATTGATTCTTATTTGCTGGTGGTTTATTGATGATAATCATGCTTTTGATGATGTAAGTGTTGTTGTGATGCCATGACAAGAACTACATGGGCTTTGAACCCGGTCGCCGGGGTACGTAGGTAGTTTCTAGTGGTGGAAACTCAAGCCCAATTATTTTTATTTTTCTTTTTGTTTCAATTCAATTTTGTTATTCTCTATGATTTGTTTCCACACAACACACACTATCACAAGGTATACAACTGTTCTTCATTTTCACAAGGTTTCGCCCCAACACGGATGGGTGCCTAACACCTTCCCATTTGTGACGAACCCCCCGGCCCAATATCTTCGGTTCACTAATCTGTTGCCTTAAAAGGAGTCATTGGAATTCAAGAATGGTTTTTCCGAAATTTTGTCCTTTAATAAAACTCGGGTGGCGACTCAAAAGATGTTGGGGAATGGTTAAGAAGAAGGTGTAAAGGGAAAGGTGAGGAGGCCCAAGTGATTTTGGATCGGGTCCTCACACATGGAGAATGCTCAGAGAAGGAGACGGTAGGAAAGTGGAAACTTCGAGTCCAACTGGGCGTGCCAAAAACTGTTCGCTCAATGAACAACAAGCGACCCTCGGCTACCGGATCCGATCGCTGAAGGACCGAACAGTCGGTGTCGCGTGTCCTTAGACAGTGTTTTGGTTTTCCTAAATTAAGCTAAACTAGAAAAGCATGATAACCCAACGCTAATTTGCGATAAAGTAAAGGTAAATTGATAAAAAATAGTTGTTCGATTGATTGATTTCTGTTCAGGATTGGAATCCAGTACAAGAGCAGTCAATAGCTTGTATAGGCACCGTTTAAAATAAGCAAATCAACCAAGATCTATCACAATTCTCCCAAGATAATTCTGTTTAAAATTCAATTCTACGGCGGATAATCCTAATTTTTTCCCCGAAACCTCGACGAGATTTCTAACATATATCCCTTAAGCTTCAATGTCAAATTTCAAATGCCAACTCCATATCTAGATCGATTTCAAAATAAGATCATTTCAATATGGTTTCGGATACATTCCTCTTGACAACCAAGGACCTGTAGACGCCCTGGACCTCGGCGACTAACCTGTGATGGTCCCAAGTCAATGACCATTACCAGCCCCAAACAATGACAAAGACACCTGACCAAGACCAATAAGAAACCATGATATTAGCCCTAAACCAGTAAAAGCCCAAGCACTAACTAAAGGCCTGTAGCGAACCCAGACTAGACAATAGACAGAGAAGCACCACAGGTCGTCCCCTGATAAAGAAGCTCATCAAGACGCTCCCGTGTCTACCTATTAAACCCACGATTTTGGGCCCGGTACAACAGTAAAAAAGTGGCGCATCCGCAACTTGCGAAATGTTGTAATGAGCGCAAAGTATTGTTCATAACCCCACCACAGTGTATCTGGGACTTGTTGATATCTGATTGTAGATCTCTCAATCTCTAAATTAATGAATGCCTTTGAGGCAGCTTCCACAAAATTAAAGAAAAAAAAAACAAATCGCATGATAGCCATTTATATGTCTGGGAACACCCAAAATTGACCCACTAGCATTCTTTTAATTTAGATTTTAGGTATGTTCAAACCATGAGATTAATGAGATAATTTAGTCTTTGGTTAGAATATATTTAGAAATTATTTTAATAGAATGTGCATATTTTATAATTTAGACCTTTTTATGTGTTTGAGCCTTAAGATTAATGAGATGATTTAATCTTAGGTTAAAAAAATATATTTCAGGTCTGACTTAATAAAATATGTTGTTTTATTTACTTGTGCTTTTAACACAATTATATTGAGATGATTTATTCTTGGGTTAGGAATAGATTTAGAGGCCTAGGTAATTAAAATATGGACCATCCAGAGTTAATAGGCCCATAAACACATTACTTACAACTTGATTTTAGCTTTGATTTTCGTAGAAAATCAGAATTGAATTATCCTTCTTATGGTATATGTGTTTTTGGTAAGAAAGTGCATGGGAAATGAGTTAATAGGGTGTTCAATGCTAATTGGAAAGTTTAATAGGAGTGGCCATCAAGTTAGGAGTGTTTCCTGATTAGAAAATCTATTAATTAGGCGTGGAAATCAAGCAAGATCAGAATTAATGAGAATCGGGATAAAAAAAAAGGAAAGAACCAAGATTGTGTCCAACAACCAAGATAAGTACTATAATCCCTTTTTGATTGTGAATCTTATTGATTGCTAATGATTTGATGATTTAATATTGTTGATGATGCTTTTATTGATGATATAAGTATTGTGTGATGCCATATGAGAACTACGTGGGCTTTGAACCAGGTTGCCGGGGTACGTAGGTGGTTTCTAGTGGTGAAGACTCAAGCCCAATTATTTTTATTTTCTTTTTTGTTTCAGTTTAATTTTATTTGTTTTATGTGACTTGTTTCCACACAACACACACTTTCACAAGGCATACAATTATTCTTCAATTGCACAAAGCTTCGCCCGAACACGGGTGGGTGCCTAACACCTTCCCACCCATGACGAACCCCCTAGTCCAACATCTTTGGTTCGCTAGTCGGTTGCCTTAAACGGAGTCATTGTTGCTTAAGAACGGTTTTTCTCAAATTTTGCCCTATAATAAAATTCGGGTGGCAACTCCAAAGGTGTTGGACTACGGTTAAGAAGAATGTGTAAGGGAAACAGGTGAGGAGGCCCAATTAATCTTAGGTCGGGTCCTCACAATGTCCAAGTCATTTAAATAGGCAACCAAAAAAAATTGTTAAATTACAATCTTAACATTATAGGCGTGTGAGTATACTAGATTTTTGTTTAAATTTTTTACTAAAGAAATGATTAAGTTAGTTGACATTTTTCTTTATAATCTTGTAGTCACACCTTAAACAATTTTTTTGATGAATAATTGTTTTGTGTATTTGAGTGTATGTATAGTCCTTTCGTCTTTTCTCAAGTTTAGTGAAACTTGTATGGTCTTGCACTTAAATATGATTATTTATAGTGATATAGAATTTTAAAACACAATTTTGTAGGCCCAATTAGGCCAACAAATTTTGCTAAATTTATAATTCAATCTAATCTAATTAGAGAATTAGCTTGTTTCCCCTCCTAGTTAATTAAATTCTCTAACATCCCATTTGGTATCAAATCCGGTATGAAACGAATTCAACCCATTAATAATTAATGATTTGAATTCCTCATGAAATCAATTCTTTTATTTGGTATATTTTTTAAAAAATAAAAAATTGAATTCAATTTTTGTATTTGGTATAACTTAAGTTTGGAATTGAATTGTTTAAAAGAACCAAAGAAATAAGAATAATAAGGATATTTTTTTATTATTTATACATGCTAGTACTCATTTAGACTAGAAATATATTCTAAAATCACTTTAATTCGAAATTAAAATATTAGCTAAATATTACAAATTAAATAAAAATAGAATTTAATTCATAACTTGCTTAAATTAGTACCAAATAAGTGAAGTTGAATTCAATTCCATGCATACGAAAGGCGGCGATGACGATGAGTCTCCACAAATTGTCAAAACAAATGAGGTGCCCTTCCTGAAAAGTTGTTTTATTATGCGTGTTTTTGGCACTTCGTATGTCCCCCTCCCCTCCCCTCCCCTCCCCGTATTTGATGATCATTTTCCATTCGTGTCTCGTTTCCCGCCTTACTCTTTTTTGGTTTTTTCAGTTCACTTATCAGTTATATAACCGTCTTCTCTTTGGTTCCCCAAATTGGAGGGAACTGAATCCAAAGCGCATGAATAGAGCAATTCCCATCTGCTATAAATCATTTGAATCAACCAAGCATTGCAAAACCATCGCCTTAACGCCATGCCTCTTCGGGCGTCGTTTCTTCTCCGCCCAACCCACGCCCTATCCTTCCTCCCCTCCTCTCCCGCCGGAATTCAATTCCTACACATACTCCGCCCTTCTCCAACACTGTATCCACACCGGTAACCACCACAAGGGCAGGTCGCTCCACTGCCACGTCCTCAAGACGGGCTACTGCCTCGACTTGTTCGCCCAGGACGTCCTCTTGAATTTCTACGTTCGGCTTGGTGGGGGCGAAGGCGAAGCATTATCCGATGCAACCAAGCTGTTCGACGGAATGCCCCAGAGAAGCGTCGTGTCTTTTGTTACGTTGATGCAGGGTTTTTCCGAGTCTTCTATGTTCTCCGAGGCTGTTGGGTTGTTCTTCAGGTTGCATAAAGACGGACACGGGCTTACCGCGTTCGCACTTTCCGCGGTTTTGAAGCTTGTGGTGAGGATGGAATTGCCGGGTTGGGGGCGTTGTGTTCATGCTTGTGTTTGTAAGCTCGGGCTTGAGGGGAATGAGGTTGTCGGGACCGCTCTGCTTGACGCCTACTCTGTTTTTGGCGATGTGGGCTGTGCCAGGAGAGTTTTTGATTCCATTGCGGTTAAAGACATTGTTTCTTGGAGCAGGATGGTTGCTTGCTATGCGGAGAATGACGGGTTTGATGATTCTATGAGGCTGTTCTCGGAGATGAGAATGTTGGGTTTTGAGCCGAATTATTATAACGTTGTCAGTGTGATTAAGGCTTGCGTTGGACTGGAGGCGTTCGGGGTGGGAAGGGGTGTGCATGGGTTTGCTTTGAAAATGGGTTATGAGGTGGATCTTTATGTGGGTGTTGAGTTGCTTGAATTGTATACTGCGTTTGAATGTTTTGATGATGCTGTTGGGGTCTTTGAGGGAATGCCTAAGGACGATGTGATCTCTTGGACTTTCATGATAGGGCGGTATGCACAGAGCAACCAAGGCACAGAAGCTGTCAATCTGTTCTGTCGGATGAGGCAAAATTTGGTTCTTCCTAATCAGTTTACTTTCAGTAGTGTACTGTGTGCTTGTGCTGATTTGGTAGATGTACAGTTGGGGGAGCAAATACATGGCCATGTTGTTAAGGTTGGTTTGGATCCAGATTCTTTCATTTCAAATGCCCTGATCGATGTCTACGCAAAGTGTGGAAGAATTGAGACCGCTGTGGAACTATTTCTCACTTTGCCTGATAGAAATCATGTGACCTGGAACACAGTAATTGTTGGGTATGCACAGTCAGGTGATGGAGAAAAGGCATTCAGTCTGTTTAAGGACATGCTTGAGTCTCGGGTGCAGCCAACTGAAGTGACATATTCTAGTGCTCTCAGTGCCTGTGCTAGTCTAGCTGCCTTGGAGCCAGGAATGCAGGTTCATGCATTGTCTGTGAAAACCTTATATGAGAAGACTGCTGTGGTCAGTAATGCTCTGATAGATATGTATGCCAAGTGCGGAAGCATTAAAGATGCACGCTTAGTGTTTGATATGCTACGTGAATTTGATGAAGTTTCATGGAATGCTATGATTTCGGGATATTCTATGCATGGCCTAAGTGAAGAAGCTCTGAAACTTTTTGAGATGATGCAAGAAACAGGGTGTAAACCGAACCATGTAACCTTTGTTTCTGTTTTATCTGCATGCAGCAATGCAGGACTACTAGATAGAGGAGAGGCTTATTTCAAGTCCATGGTGCATGACTATGGCATTCAACCATGTGCAGAGCACTACACTTGCATGACCTGGCTTTTTGGGCGATCAGGCCATCTTGATAAGGCTGTTAAGTTGATTGAGGAAATGCCATTTGAACCAAGTCTAATGTCATGGAGGGCTTTGCTCGGGGCTTGCGCTATTCATAATAATCTTGAGCTTGGAAGGACCTCTGCACTCCGCATTCTTGAGATGGATCCACAAGATGAGGCAGCCCATGTGTTGCTATCAAATATATATGCTACTTCAAGGAGGTGGGAAAATGTTGCTTCAGTGAGGAAAAGCATGAAAAATAAAGGAATCAAGAAAGATCCGGGTTTAAGTTGGATCGAAAACCTAGGTACGGCCCATTATTTCTCTGTGGCGGATACATCACATCCAGATATGAAACTGATTAATGGCATGCTTGAGTGGTTGAACATCAAGGCCAGGAAAGCTGGTTATGTTCCTGATCATAATGCCGTTTTGCTAGATATTGGGGATATTGAAAAGGAGCGGCGCTTGTGGGTACACAGCGAAAGACTTGCTTTAGCATATGGTCTATTAAGAACACCTCCTATGAGCCCTATTCGTATTATTAAAAATCTTCGAATATGTTTTGATTGCCATGCTGCAATAAAAGTTATTTCAAAGATTGTGCAGCGAGATATCATTGTCAGAGATATGAACCGGTTCCATCACTTTCAGGCTGGAATTTGCTCTTGCAGTGATTACTGGTAATTGATGTGCTTTATGTGTTTCCTGTTGGGTAAATGCATTTGCAATCCTCATGACCATGGTGGCCCATGATTGGAAGACGGTCTGAACTTATTGCCTTTTGGGTAAAGCTGATTAAATTAGTAATATGACATAAGGAATGCTAATCTGCTGGTTTTTGAGGACTAAATGTCAGCTCGAAGTGTAAAGGCAAATAAAATACTGAACATCTGCTTAAATTTTTGCGGTACGGCGAAATTTGGAAAACCTGTCATAGCATTTGGTTGTAGATGAACCTCGCTTCCCTGCTGACCCAAATGCTTAGATACATCTGTTACCAACTTACCATCAGTTGCTGCTGCCTCATCTCTGATCTTTTAACCCCAATAATTGGATTTCAGTTGGTTAACCATGCTTTTTATCCTTCTGTATTGCTTCAAATTTATGTGCACGCATATACCATGCATGAATCCAGGAAATGAAGACTTCTTTCTTTGCAAGGTTGAAGCCATGTGGCAATTACCATTGCCTTCGTGTCAATATGAGGAGGCTAAATCTTGCATGCTGGTCCATATTTTGTATTCTTCAACACTGGGTAAGCTTTTATTGTTGACTTAAATGGCACTGACAAGGTTGAAGCCATAAGGCAGTTATCATCGCCTTCACGTCAATATGAGTAGGCTTATTCTTGTGTAGGTCCACATTTTGTATTCTTCATCATTGGATAAGCTTTCATTGTTGACTTTAATGACACTGACAAGCTTGGGGATTCACAATTTGGAAATGAAAAATGTGAGATTCTTTCAACAAAATTTGTAGCGTGTGGTCAGAAATACTGCACTCTAGGGATGAAAGCCTAAACGTTTGTGATGAAAGTTTGTTATAATCATCTAGCTTCAAGATACTATAAATGTTTAGCTTATTAGCTGTTTTTATGCTTTAAAAATTGTCTTCGTATCCAACCTATTAACATTTGCGTTCTCCATTTTGGAACCTGGATCGATCTAGTTTCCTCCTTTTTCTTCTCTTTTATTTTTTTTTGGACACTGGTATATATTCCTTTGGGCTATTATGTGAATATGAAAGTTGTTCTTACAGTTTACATCCATCTGACGAGATGTAGGCCAAAATATGTCTGCATACTTATGTTTCTGAGACATGTTCATCCTTTCGGAGTACTACTGCTTAATCTGGTTTCCTGTCATACTTACATTGAAGGCTATGAAGAGTGATCAATATCGAAGCATGCATGATCCATTATCTAGATTCACCGAGTTAGCTTAATGCGTTAGAATATGTTTTGCATTTAATGCTGGTACATTACAAGAGATGGTGTTATGGAGTTAAAAAGAAAATTAGAGTGAAGTCAGCTGTGCATATTAGATTGACCCTGACAGAGCTCATGTGGAGTGGAGTTTTTGAAGGACATGAAGGTGGAGGAGAGGGTATCTCCTCTCTTTTGTTTCTTGTGGTAGTAAAAGCTTCAAGATGCTACATGAGAAGATCTGGATTTGCTGAAAAGATATAGCTCGAAGGGTTTCCAAAGTTCATGCTTAATGGAATATACATGTGTATTGTGTGGATTTTTCTTTTTTCTTGATTCATGCACCTTAGAGGGATGGTGCAAATCCTGCTTCTGATGTTGACTTGCCACTCGAGTTAAGCAGATGTGCAAATCATGGGGCATAGGATACGTAATTTTGAATGGTTTAAAGAGGTTGCCTGGTTTATACTTGCAGTACTCAAAATTGCTAATGCTATGAAACACATTTGTTCAATCTGATCTGTTGCCACATTTCAGGTGAACTTAGTGGTGCATCAACTTAGGAGAAAAAAAAAAATAATAAATGGAGCATTAACTTCTTGTATTGTTTTTATTTTCTCCAGTTTTCTCTTTATTGGAAAATATGTTTGTTCATTTTGGGCAGATGTCATGGACTCTGTCTATGCTTGTGCCGGAGTATCCAAATCCTATAAGATTATAGAGGGCAACTTGATCAGTGGAATTAAAAAAGAAAGCTTACCTAATACCAACCATGGTTAAAAACACCCAGTTACCTTGGCTGAATCAAGATTGTTACTGGTAAGCCAGAAGCAAGGTAGTTGAAGTGAATTAACATGAAATCTCAAGCTAGCGTTTATTTTTAGGATTCTAATTTTGTAGGATTTTGATACGACAATTTAGATATTTATATTTTGTTTCAAATACTTTAAGGTACAGACATTAGTATGTTGTCAGGCAATAATGTGCAAGGCTAGCTCTGGATTGGTGCAAAATTTCCTAGCCTGTACAATTCTCTATATTTGTAGGCTTCTGCAGGCCTAGAACCTTATGAAATTGTTCACTGGCGGATAAAGATGGGTAGATATTTTTAGGTCCTTGTAAATATTAGCAGTAGAATCTTGATGGAGTGATGCTAACCGTTTATTGAGGCCGTGGATGGCCTCAATAAACTTTCCATGTTTAATACAGAAGTAGTTGCCTATCACTTGTTATTAGACCTGGCAATTCGTGTTGTCGTGTCGGGTTCGTGTCGGGTTGAACAGGTAATCGGGTTCTAAATCTTCAACCCGACCCGACCCATTTAATAATCGTGTCGTGTCGTGTCCAACCCGTTTATTATCGTGTCGGGTTCGGGTTGACCCGCGGGTTACCTATTAAGTCTAACAAGCCTAAAAATTAGTTTGAAATTTTTTTATTTTGCGTATTTTTTGAGCAAATAGGTAT